>QAOA01003275.1:0-10068 GCA_003255065.1 Cercis canadensis | reverse complement strand
CAAAAAAAAAATGGAGGTTTGATTTTTTTAACTAGAAATTAATTAGAATTATTATTTTTTTTTTTTTTCTTATGGGGTTCAAGGAGAAACTTATCATAGTAAACTCTACTTAATCCTTTATTTTTATTAAAATCCTATTAAATCCATAAAAAAAAGGGGGAGGCGGATAGCGGGAATCGAACCCGCGTCTTCTCCTTGGCAAAGAGAAATTTTACCATTCGACTATATCCGCATTTTTTATCGTTCTTCATACGTAAGTAATATATGGATTAGATTTGTACAGAGCTAGGTCTGAATAACAAAAAAATAAAAATATAAAAAAAAATTTGAATTCTATAGAATTCAAACTATATCTATAATATCTTTATATATAATATCTTTATATTATATATTATATTATGTTATATATTATATTATGATTATATGATTCTATATAATATAATTTTATATAATTTGAATTCGAAATTTTAAATTATAGAATATATTTTAATATATTCTATTTAAAATTTATATTTTATATAAATATATTAATATTAAAAAAATATATTAAAATTTTTTAGTTTTACAATAACAATATAAGATATAAGATTTTTTCAATAGAAGAAGTTTGACCCCTCCCCCGAATTCTTTCGGATTGTGAGACACATTAAAATGGAATATAAGTCCCCAAAATGCAAATAAAGAAAACTAAAGAATTCGGGGGAGGGGTCATTTCATTTTTAGATCTAGAAAAAATAGGTTCAAGAGATGAGAGAATTAAGAATACCCACTAGAAAGACTAAGCCAATCCATAATGATGTACCGGAAAATACAACATTTTTGTTACTCGACCAACCATCTGGCGAAGCAAATACAACGGGTACGCTAATCAGTAAAATTGATGAAGTAGCAATTAATGCAAAAACAGCCAATTCGAAAGCAATAGTCATGTTTCTAATCCTCCAATTTACCAACAAAAGAACTTATACCATTTGATCCCCTTATCGGCAAAAAATTTGTAATAAAAAAAATGCATCATGGGGGTTTTACCATGAATCCATTGATTTTATATGACTTATTACCACCCCTTTTCGGGCATGGATCGAGGGTAGTTTTTTTTTTTTACTTCACAAACTTCACAAAAGGGCATGCTGGATCATGCATCTCTATATATATACAGATAGAAAAATATACTTATAGATTCACACCGGATATCTTTACTATAGATAGTAATGGTATCAACTCATATGGTCATGTTCTATTCGGTAGAATAAAGATAAAATAGAAATTATCTTTTGGAGAGATGGTTGAGTGGTTGATAGCTCTGGTCTTGAAAACCGGTATAGTTCGAAACAAAGAACTATCGAGGGTTCAAATCCCTCTCTCTCCTTTTGCTCAACGACTGGATTTTTTTAGTGGTTTTGGTTGGCTCAATTTATTTTATAAAAGGTAATGGCTCGGCTATATCACCACTTAGCCGAGCCCAAAAAAAAAAAGGATTAGATATAAATGAGTTGAAAAGAAAGGAAAAGGTAAGACTTTTTCAATATGACCTCCGCCACACAACCCAATATGTATGGTGAAATCAAAGTGATTCCTACTTCAAGCATTGGATCTCATGTCTCAATTAAGAGGAGTCATAGAAAGAACAGGTTCAAAATCTTGATCAATTCCTTTTTCAAATCCTGCTGTAGCCGCGCAAGCTCTTCCCACGTGCCATAAATGACCTATGAATAGGAAGAATCCTAGAACAAAATGAGAGGTAGCTAACCAACTTCTAGGAGAGACATAATTGACTGCATTGATCTCTATAGCTATGCCACCTACGGAATTTAAAGAACCTAAAGGAGCATGAGTCATATATTCTTTGAAGCGACGTTCTTGCCAAGGCTGTATGTCTTTTTTCAGTCTACTCAAGTCCAAACCATTGGGACCCCTTAGAGGTTCTAACCAAGGAGCATGCAGATCCCAAAAACGCATAGTTTCTCCCCCAAAAATAACTTCTCCAATTGGGGAATGCATTAGATATTTACCTAAACCTGTAGGTCCTTGAGCAGATCCTACGTTAGCCCCAAGACGTTGGTCTCTAACTAGAAAAGTAAATGCTTGAGCTTGAGAAGCTTCTGGTCCAGTGGGCCCGTAAAACTCACTAGGATAAGCGGTATTATTAAACCAGACAAAGCAACAAGCAATTAAACCAAAAACAGATAAAGCACCTAAACTATAAGACAAGTAAGCTTCTCCAGACCATACAAGTGCACGGCGAGCCCATGCAAAGGGTTTGGTTAAGATATGCCAGATTCCACCAAGTATACAAATGGAACCTAACCATACATGCCCTCCAATTATATCTTCCAAATCGTCCACACTAACAATCCACCCTTCTCCTCCAAAAGGTGATTTTAGTAAATAACCAAATATAATACTTGGACTAAGGGTCAAGTTGGTAATTTTTCTTACATCTCCCCCCCCAGGAGCCCAGGTATCATATACACCCCCAAAATAAAGAGCTTTGAATACTAAAAGAAAAGCACCTACACCTAACAAGATTAAGTGAATACCCAAAATTGTAGTCATTTTATTTCTATCTTTCTATACATAACCGAAGAATGGAAAAGGTTCTTCAAGAGTCTCAGGTCCCAGAAGTGCATGATAAATACCGCCAAAGCCCAATACTGCAGAAGAAATTAAGTGAAGTACTCTAGACACAAAGTATGGAAAGGTGTCTATAACTTCCCCACCAGGACCTACCCCCCCAACATAGAGTAGCTAGGTGGGGAAGTGAAATTAAGCCTTGTTCATACATGGGCTTCTCTGGTACGAAATGGGCCACTTCAAATAGGTTCATTGCTCCGGCCCAGAATACGATTAATCCGGCATGGGCTACATGAGCCCCTAGTAGTTTATCGGATAAATTGATAAGTCGGGCATTCCCGGCCCACCAAGCGAAACCGGTGGTTTCTTGGTCACGACCAGTTAAAGCTAAAGTTCCATTAAAGAGCGTTTCCACGTGGTAGAACCTCCTCAGGGAATATAAGGTTTTCATGAGGTTGATCTTGAGCTGCCATCCAAGCACGAATACCTTCGTTTAAGAGAATATTTTTTGTATAGAAAGTCTCAAATTTGGGATCTTCCGCTATGTGGATCTCTTGAGAAACGAAGTCATAGGCACGTAGGTTCAGGGCCAGACCGACTAAGCCAAGAGCACTCATCCATAAACTAGTTACTGGTACAAATAACATAAAGAAATGTAACCAACGTTTATTGGAAAAAGTAACCCCAAAGATTTGGGACCAAAAGCGGTTAGCGATGACCATTGAATAAGTTTCTTCAGCTTGAGTTGGGTTAAAAGCATGGAATGTATTTGCACCATCACCATCTTCAAATAAAGTATTTTCCACGGTAGCACCATGAATAGCGCATAGTAGAGCAGCGCCCAATACACCAGCAACTCCCATAATATGAAATGGGTTCAATGTCCAATTATGAAACCCTTGAAAAAAGAGGATAAATCGAAATATAGCTGCTACACCAAAACTAGGCGCAAAGAACCAACCAGATTGACCTAGTGGATAAATCAGAAATACCAAAACAAAAACAGCAATTGGACCAGAGAATGCAATTGCATTATAAGGTCGCAATTGAATAGATCGAGCTAGTTCAAATTGACATAACATGAAACCTATTAGTCCAAAAGCAGCGTGGAGAGCAACAAAAGTCCACAAACCACCTAATTGACACCAACGGGTAAAATCTCCTTGTGCTTCAGGACCTCATAGTAACAACAAAGAGTGTGCTAAACTATTAGTAGGAGTAGAGACTACAGCAGTTAAAAAGTTGCAGTCTTCCAAATAGGAACTTGCCAATCCATGAGTATACCATGAAGTTATAAAAGTTGTACCTGTGAACCAACCTCCCAAGGCGAAATAAGCACAAGGAAAGAGCAATAGACCGGACCAACCTACAAAAACGAAACGGTCCCTCCGTAACCAGTCATCCATAATATCAAATAAATCATTTTCATCTTTGGTAAATTTACCAAGGGCTATAGTCATAGTGATCCTCCTATTCAACTACTTCAACCATTTCCGAACACCTCATAGCATTTTCAGGGCCTTCGAGGTTTTTATTCATTTATGTATGATTTGATTTCTCGTACACTGTCCCTTCTTTTCTAATGGGCTTCGAATATAAAAATCATTTATTGGTCTATTCTATTGACCTAGGTAAAATCCATGAACTCAATTCGGTTATTAAGGAATTTATCTTTAAAATTAAAAAAAAAACTTAGGAAATTCCAACTGAAATTCCATTTTGTTTGAATTTCAAAAAAATAATAAAAAGAATTTTTGAAATATTTTTGAAAAATAAAAATTTTAATTTTCAAAATATATTAAAAATAACTTTTTAAAATTCAAATGGTATTTTTCTTATTGAATTTTTTGCTGAAATTTTTTTTCTCACACTCAAATTCCAATGGAATTTTTCCGTTTAAGTTTAAAATTTCAATAGTAATTTTTCCAATGGTGAATTTTCCGTTGAAATTTAGAATTCCAACATAAATTCACTAAATTCCAATGAAAAATTTCTATTGGAATCCATATTTTTCTTGTAATGTGTTATAATACTATAGTGATATTTAGTACTGCAAATGGTGAATCTGCACGTTATAATACTATAGTGATATCTAGACTTTGTACACACAATATTTCTTTTATTTCTATTCTTTCTTTTTTCTTTTTTTCAAAGCTAGAAACTTTCATTGAAACATGAATAAACAAGATGGGGGACTTCCAACAGCAACTCCCATAAGCAAATGAGTGCAAAAACAAACACATAAGTTCTTCTAAAGAGATGAAAAGGCATCCAAGAACTCCTAGAAATCAGTTTCAGGTTTTCTAATAGATTCTTCAATGCTGCACCAATTCTGATGGAAGAAAATATGATTCCTAGTCTTCCAAATCCTCCACCCATCAGAATCTTGCCATCAGAAATGCCTTGCAGTTTGTCAGCCATTCATTATCATTCACTAATTTGGGAATGTTTCCACCGAAATGTCCAAAGATTTGCTCTTAGAGCTAGTTTCCACCAAAACCAGACCCCTTTAGCAATGAAACATATTTAAAATATTAACTCTTAACTCAACCATATTACATAAAAAATATTTTTTTCCTCTAAATAATACATAATGCTATTTTTTTTTGTTTTTATTTTCTAATATTCTCTCATATATATTTTTTTAATACACTTATTTTGTTTCCTATTTTCTTTCTAATTAAGGTTCTATACAAATTTTTTGTTGTTGGTGGAATTTCATANTTTATTCATTATAATAAAATAATAAAAAAATGTTCCACTTTAGAACTAGAATTACTATATTCTAATTCATTAGAATGAGAACTTATTAGAATAATTCTATTTTCTAATGAAATTCTATGATTCCTTACTTTATTTTTTTTATTACAAATTTTTTACAAATATTAACAATATCTCTATTCTTCCTTCCAATATGAATACTATCGCCGGAGTTTTATGAAAAAAGGAAAAAGCCCCTTATCGGATTTGAACCGATGACTTACGCCTTACCATGGCGTTACTCTACCGCTGAGTTAAAAGGGCCCCGTTTGATTCAATTCCTGAATAAGGAACTAGCCACTATGAGTCTAGTACATATATTTCTTACTGCATATACTTATTATATTATATGAGATTAGAATATATGTACATAGATATATTTTATCCGCATAGTGACTCATTAAGGAACAAAAAATTGGATTTACCCAGTGAGTATAGCATAGGTAAAATGGTTTATTGATATTGGATTTGATAAATATCAATGCAATGAATTATTTCAAAACCGATCCTAATTGAATTGATTCTCATCATAACAAAATCCATTTGATTAAGACATGTACCCACCAATTCAATATAGATCCAAGATATTTCATCGAATCATTGATAAATGGATTCAATTTGTCCCTCAACCAAATTCTTATTGAAAAACAATTTTCAATAACTTGTTGATCCCTATCTCTCTTCCCAGATTTACAGATTGATTATTTTAATTTCCTTTGAATTTCCGGGCTTATGAGATAGAAATATGCCCACCGAATCTTAACAATGAATGAATCAATGAATGAAAGTGAAAGAAATGAAGTTTAACCCTAACCCCCTCGCCTTTTCCGGCAAACCAATCATTTCCTGAAAGGATCCTATCCTTCGTATTTTTTATTTTTCTATTTTTTTTTTTTTAGAATTATAGAGTGGCGATTGGAATGAACAATTTATAAATCTAAATAATGATGATAATGATGAATCAAAAAATTCTATGGAATTTTGAAAGACGCAAAGATCCTTCTGATCGAGTCATATCATTCCATTATATTGACAATTTAAAAAAACTGTTCATACTATGAACATAGTAGAATGGCGGTCGGGCAAGTATGCCCCCATCGTCTAGTGGTTCAGGACATCTCTCTTTCAAGGAGGCAGCGGGGATTCGACTTCCCCTGGGGGTAGGGTACTACGAAAGGAAGTTGATCATAGATTATCAATAAAGACTGAAATTGATTCTTCCTGGGTCGATGCCCGAGCGGTTAATGGGGACGGACTGTAAATTCGTTGGCAATATGTCTACGCTGGTTCAAATCCAGCTCGGCCCAATAATTCGCCGATCCACCACGAAATGATATAACCATTTGTTGTTCTCCGGAAATGCCCGATGCGCTGATACGGAAGAATAAAAATCTGATACATAATTACCGCTATTTCTTTTTTTAAGTATTTTAATCAAATTCGGATCTTGCTAATGATCTAGATTTATATCAGGATCCGGAAGTATAAAGTCTAAGGAAAGGGGTAAAGTAAATAAAAAAAATACTTTTTCATTGTTTCATTGAAAGATTTATTTTCAATCGATTTGGTAATAATGAAAAGATTACTAGTAATCCGTGTCGATTTCGCTAAAGTGCATATCCATGCAGATATCAATATATCAGTCCCGCCTATGTCAGTTACAACACAACGGTTCTACTCTAAAATGGAAATCGAAAAGGTTTGCATGAAATCGTAAGAATATGTATGCTGTACACTTTTTTCCTGGGATTGTAGTTCAATTGGTCAGAGCACCGCCCTGTCAAGGCGGAAGCTGCGGGTTCGAGCCCCGTCAGTCCCGATGGATACAAATCCACGAAAAATCCAAAAATACATCAATTCATCTCTCCATTTTCTGTGAAAGGAATAAAAATAACAGAATTTCATTCCTAACAGGGATCCCTCGTTTTTTTATTTCTTTTTTTTTTTTCGTTTCACATTTCTCATCAAACCAATATGAGAATTTAAATTTCTTCAAGTAATACTGATTTACTGATTGATGGGAAAGAAATATATGTGGATTAGTACAATTATTAGTAGCGTCATATTCAGGATTCCAAGAGAAAGAGATAGCGTACTACTGGACCTGGCGTTTTTTGATTCCTCCCGATCTGTGCAATCTGTGCAATGGAATATAGTACTATATGTTTACTGCGAACACACACAAAAATGGAATTTGCGTGATACAAAATCAATTTAACATAGTTACTTTTATTTTGATAGACTACTTTTAAAAGTATATCCTTGTCTGGCTCCGATTTTGTGTAACCTCAAGTACTAATTTCAATTACTAATTTTTTTATTTGAATTTGGAACAATCTATCTCATTCAAATTTCACACTGAACTTTTGATAGATGTGTCCTATTACTAATCCAAGCAAGGATAAGAATATTAATAAAATAAAGATTAAACAAGGATTCCCTCTCTCTTATCGAGGGAATGAATAATCTTTTTTTTTTAGTTTAAGGTAAGGGTTCCACCGAAGAAAGAACAATCTCTTAAAAAATAACAAAAAAATTCAATATCATTCAATATCAATATATTCAATATCAATATAATAAAATATATATAAATAGAATAAGAAATATAAAAATACTAAATAAAGTCAAGGAATTATTGATTGGATCAGGAATCCAATTTTGAATTCGGTATGGATAAAAGATCTTCCTATGTTATACTATTCAATTCTCGACAATGAATCGATTTTATAGCTCAGATATTGTTATTCATGATATTGATCCAATTTGATATCATCGAGATGTATCCCATTGAATTTACCGACAAAAGATTTATCATCTCTATGGGATTAAATCCCGAGTTATTGCGAATTAAAGAGAAATGAAACGATGAGATTATGGAAGTAAATATTCTCGCATTTATTGCTACTGCACTGTTCATTCTAGTTCCTACTGCCTTTTTGCTTATAATTTACGTAAAAACTGTAAGTCAAAGTGATTAATTTGACTTACAGTTTTTATCACTGCAATGATTGAAGAAATAAAAATGAAAAAGGATTTCAATTTCGCGTCTTAGTCTTAAATGAAATGATCGGTCTGGAATCAGCAATATTCTATGAAATCAGATAGTTCAGATAGTCTGGTAGAAAGAAATAGATTTTTTTTTCTTTCTACCAGACTATCTGAACTATTATTGTTATTGTAGTGTATAAAGTTTGACTCTATAAAGATACAGGTTTAATATATATAGAATATCAATCACATATATGTAATGTACATAGCGTCCCAATTTTTTTCTTTGTTTCATGTATTTGATTTGTATTGGTTCCAATCAATCTGAAATAATCAAAAGGCAACTCTTATTCTATTCTTCCGATTCGAATTTATAGATTTCTTATTATTCTCAAGACCAATCTCGGTATCATATTAAAAAAAAAAAAGAATTAATAATAAATTAATAATAAAGAATTAATAATTAATATAATAAAAAAAAAGTTCCGCGGTTCCTCATTGTACATATATAACTTTGGTAAGAGTCAATTCGTCGAAATAGAAAAATTTTAGGAAGAATTAGGTTGGAATAAATTTCCTATTATTTGTATTCCTTTGACTTCAAAATACGAACATGGGAATAATTGAAATATTTGTTTAATTGAAAGAGTATTTTATATATATTTTATATATATAGATATTATCCATACAATACATTAGAATACATTACTCCACTAGAATAAAATAGAATTACGATTCTAAATGGAATTAAAGGATTAATTAAATTCAAAAAATTGCAGAACCATCTAATCTATAAAACAATTGAGACAGTTTGAGTTTGATCCCTCAACTCAAATAGTAATACCTTTAAAGTCCACTTCTTCCCCATACTACGAGTGAAAGGGAAAATGTAAAGACTACCATTAAAGCAGCCCAAGCGAGACTTACTATATCCATGTGAATTATGTCCCCTATCTCTATCAATATGAAGGAATTATTTCATTATTGTTCACTAATAATAGTGGAATCGCTGGCATAGAGTCAAAAAGGGATTCTGGCCTAACACCATTGACGAAAGAATCCAATAAATCCAATTATAACATCGAACAAGTTCCTTATATGATTTCTAGTATAATCGGAAAACATTAAGCACAAACAAAATATCCGGAGACACCTTTGGACGTATTAAGGAAATGAATGTTACTACCAGGTAGAAATAATCAAACCTATGCTTTATTTTGTTGCCCTCCATTTCATTAAGTAAAATAAAAAAAATATATAAATAAAAAAGAAAGTCAATTAGCTATTCAATCTAACTAATATTGAATAAATGCCGGAGCGCTCATAGACTTTGATGAGTCTTTATACAAACCCCCTCCCTTCCACAACTAAAAATGGAATTCGATTCCCTGTCCGACCTATCCCTACCCAATCTAATTCAAGACCCAGTCAGTAAACGGACACTACATTAGTAGTAGAGTGGAAGGACTCTCATATCAAGATTTACCGATTCCTTTTTACTACTATAATCTTTCCTTGAATCCGAGACGGGATTTACAGTACAGCATTTTAGAGAGCAAAACCTCCATATGTTTAGAATTTAGAATCAAGCAAGTATCAAGAGTCCTTTTACTCCTCTTGCTTCTGCTGGAAAAAAATTATCAGGGTTTCGATCAGCAAAACAGAATAAACTATTTCAATTCTCTTGTTGAGCAGGCGACACCCGGATTTGAACTGGGGAAAAAGGATTTGCAGTCCCCCGCCTTA
>QAOA01003272.1:0-12724 GCA_003255065.1 Cercis canadensis | reverse complement strand
GAAAAACAGAACCCATGAAACTCCAACACCCATAAATCAAGAAAATAAATCTGGACAGAACAGAATATACAGCAAATTTAAGCAAAGCCAAATGAAATTTGGATAGATTCAACCCCTGCAGAGGAGAGCGATGCATAGTCAATTTGTATGCCAATTGAACTGAAGGAGAAGACATATAGCTGACACTATGATCGTAGTCAAGGGATAAGATGTCTATTACTTATTAAAAAGCAGCATAGAAAACTAAGTTGGAAAGCATGTTTTGGTAATTATGAAGCCAATGAAAATTGAAACAAGGATACCATCATACCAACTAAGTTCAGCAGTATAGAGTGGACTAATAACAGAACCAACCACAAAGAAGCAAAAGCAACAAATGATTGTAAACTTGTAGGGACACCTACAAATATACTATTTCCAGAAAAGCCTTTTCAAAACCAATATGGAATCCATTTCCCACCACTTCGAGAGCACAGGTTTGGAAAATAGTTCCACTAAGATGCTGGTAAAGGTGTACATATAAACGTAAGATGGTGTATAATTAGCATAACTCCAAACAAACATCCCCTTCAACAAAAGCATAATGAATTATATATTAGAAAACTGTAGTGGCCCATTCTGTTGGCCCAACAGATCAAAGGGCCCAGCAGTCTAAAAGGCCCATTTCTCCAGAAGCACAGAATCCAATTTGTCAGCTCATCTCATTCAGTCCCCTATAAATACCCCACAAATTCCAGGTAATGGACTTTTAGATTCTCTGTCACAATTAATACCATCAAGCTCGGATTGAACTAATTTAATCTTCATAGCCCAAAAATACAAATTCGGCCTAGTTTGTCCATTTCAGGTTAGCTCAGATAAACCCGACCTATTAGATCGTCATCCGATTTCCGTGACATACACCGACCTTGAACTCAGGCACCGTCTATGGGAACACCGTTCAGATTTCCTTCAACACCTACAAATCTCATTGACTGATCTTGAGTCTAGCATTATGGGCACCGATGACCCATCCACCCCAACATATCCGCCTCCCATCCGAGAGGGCATATCCACCCCAGTTAAAGAATCACCAGTCCAACCTTCCAACTTGAGGACATCGCCTCGTGTGACCTTACCAGCAATCAATCTCGAAACTATCTAGGAAACCCCTTCCAATGAAGCATGCCCAGAGCAATTTGAAGATACTTTGCATTTCCTCATGCAAGAAATTCAGAATCTGAAACAAGAACAAATTGCAGATAGAGCAAAGCTAGCCGAGTATAGGAGGAAGGAGAATATCCGCAAAGCCGAATCCTCGGGACACTCACTCTACCAACCCTCTATAGAGATCACGAGCAGCGAGTCGCAATTTGATGAGCTACCGAGGCTCTCCAAATTAGTGAAAGTTTAAAGTCGGTTTACCAAAGCTACTTGTAGCATAAGATAACACCAAGTCGAACCAAAGGATTAATCTAGTTAGGGAATCCAATTAGGAAGTTAATTAAATAGGGGGGTTTTGTTTGTATAAGTGATTAACAGAAATTGATTGAAAGTGGTAAACTGATTTAAGGAAAGCAACCAATGCAAGTCTAACTAATTCTAATTTTAATCCATCATTGATTTCAAAGAATCCATTCAATTATTAACCTAGTTCTTGGCCTTAGAACACATCAAGAAGCCTCTTAGTGCTCTATGGATGTCCACTGGTTAAGCAACCAGAATTTGGATCAACTAAAACTAAATGAATTAAGCACTCATTCAAATCAAGTTTTACCTAAGTCCAGAATCTAGCCAAGGTAATTAATTCATCCAAAAGCTTAGAAACATTAATTAACTTTTAATTTCCTCTTTTATCACATGCAATTCAGCAATCAACACATGAAAATCCAAATCCGAATTTAAGCAATTCAAACAGAATAGTTCAGAGGATGGAAATAAGTAGATTAACCACTAAATGAATGACAATCAAAGCATAATCTCAGAATTAATAATCAGAACAGCCAAAACCTAGATTGATTTAAGTAACTAGCCCTCCATCAACAAGAGGAACAAAGTTTACAAAGAACTTAGAGAGAAAACTTAGAGGCTAAGAAAAGTAGAAAAGTTACAAAATATCCTCTTGAATTTCGGCTGCCTCTTTCTGAGCATATAAACCTTCAAAAATATATGCAAACCCAAACTTCCCTTAGGTCACACTTATTCCAATGGGCCTTAGCTTTTATTGGGCTGTGGTTTGGGCTCAATTGGACTTGTAATGAGGAAGTTAGGCCCATTTAAGTATCAACAAGTCTTTGGAACCATCAGCCAACTTCGACAGGCAATAAGACCATCAAAAACACATAATCTGAAGAACCAATCTTCATAATAATTAAATATCTACGTATTAGCTTTCTAATGGGATCATTTTCAAGTCCATACGATACCTACAGATCAATTTATGCTCCGAAAACTGCATGTGGGTCAGGATCCTGCGATAACATCTCTTCTCTGGCTTCCAAGCTGCATATGACCAACTAGACGTCCGAATTAGACTTGGGGCTCTGAATCAAAGTTGTATAGCTTTCTCTTAGCTTTCCTACAAGGTAAGATTCAAGATTATTAGATGTCTAGAACTCAAGTTATTGCTGAAAAACAGAGAGTGCATAAAATGCCCAGTATTGCTGAAAAATGCATTTAGGTCCAATTGGATCCAAACTCATGAAATGTGGCCCAAGCCCACTCAATTCAGCCCAAAAGAGGTTTAAAAGACTAAATATGAGGGTTAACTACTATATAAAAAGTGTATTAATCACAATTCACTCAAGATCTCCCTACCAACCTTTTGAATAGCTTAGAAACTTTGTTGTACGCGCGTAAGGGAAAAATTTCCTAGATTTTCAGCTCTCCTAAGCTTTCCCCGCCCACTTCTGAAAAGTAGAAAAGAGTGGGAAGACACCTTTTTACCCAACACATCCTTAACTATGTTGTCTCGACTACCTTCAGGCAGCCTCAACTTGAACCATTCAACGGATCATCTGATCCTAGGGAGCACCTGGAAAACTATAATTCCATTATGCTCCTCAGTGGCACTTACGATGAGATCATGTGCTGCGCTTTCCCCACCACCTTACGCCAAGCAGCCCTTCAATGGTTCTCCAACCTCCCCCTAAATAGCATAGCCAATTTTGATCAGTTATCCAAGCTTCTACAAGCTCGCTTCTCCACAAGCATGATTCATCAACCATCTTCGGCCATTTTAGCCACTTTGAAGCAAGAAGAGGCTGAATCTTTGAAGGATTACATGAATCGGTACACTAGAATTTCTTTACAAGTTCGGCATTTAACGGATTTAGTAGCCATGCACGCTATCTAGGCGGGCCTCCAACCAGGCCGGCTGCATGAAAATTTAACGCGTGACCCACCTAGCAACCTTCCCGAGCTACTCACCATGACCGCCAAGCACATCAACCTCGAAAAGATGCTAGGTCAGTCAAAGAAAAACAAAGCAAAGAATAAAAAAAAAAAAAACCTCAAGAAGATCAAAAGGGAGGTCTGCGAGAAAAATCTCCCATCCGACCCCGGTTCGAGGCATTTACCCCTTTGAATCAATCCCGAGCTCGAGTGCTAAATGAGATATGCTAAACAAAGCTCACCCAACTCCTATAGCCAAAAGGAGATGTAGGCGCAGACAAAGAAAATTATTGCACTTTCCATCAAGGGAGAAGCCATGGTACATATGATTGCAGACACATTCGCAACCTTATAGAAGACATGCTGAGGAGAGGCTATTTGCAAAGATTCATGGCCGATATTCCTTCCCTGGCCCCGAGACCTCGGACCCGAAGTAATCAACCCTAGAGGTCTCCTCCAAGGAATCCCAATCTCGATCAGAATCAATGCCAAAGTCGGTCACCCATTTGACGCCAGCCGACCCTTCAAGAAGATCCAAGGCATAATGCCGCAAGGACTATACACACAATAGCTGGCAGTTTTGCAAGTGGAAGCGTATATAAGTCCTCTCAGAAAAGGCATGAACGAACTGCAGAAATGCATAAGAAAGCAGTGCTTCATACTACCACTGTACTTCAAAAAAATCAGAGCACCACAGTTATATCATTTTCAGATAATGACTATAAAACTATAGACAGGGAACACGATGACCCTGTGGTAATTTCATGTTTTGTGGCAAATTATAAGGTGTGGAAGGTCCTGATTGACCAGGGGAGCTCAACGGACGTCCTTTTCTCCTGAACTTTTAAACAATTGGACATCCCATCTTCCAACCTTGAGTATTACCCTGGGACTCTGGTCGAATTCTCAGGAGCTCACATAGATGTACGGGGAACTATCACTCTTTGAACTACATTTGGAGAGTACCTTGACTTGGCCAGTGCTGAGGTCAGGTTTCTAGTCATCGATTGCCCATCAGCATACAATGCAATTTTAGGATGCCCTTCCCTTAACAGAATGGATGCCATCGTCTCAAGAAAACATTTCCTCCTTAAATTCTCGACGATGTCAGGGCAAATCTAGCAAGTCAGAGGAAACCAGCTCCTAAGAAGAACATGCTACAATATCAGCCTGATCATCGACTACTAGTAACCTCCGAAGCATGGCACCCCGAAAGGGACAATCTTGAACAGTCAGATCCCCCTTCAAGAGCTTGACAACAGAGAGCAGAAGGTCGAGCACCGACCCGAGCCCAAGGGAGATCTTATAGCATTTCAAGTTGGCCAAAGTAGCGACCAGACAGTCCAAGTCAGGTCTGGTATGCCCCCAGATAACTTCAAGAAGCCGACCTCTTGGCAGTAAATTCTAACCTGTTCATGTGGACAACTTCTGACATGCTAGGTATTGACCTGACTTTTATCTGTCATAAATTTTTTGTAAACGCAGGTGCTAAACCGATATCTCAGAAGAAGATAATCATTGGCTCTTATAAGCAAAACGCAATTCAAGAAGAGGTACAAAAACTACTAAATGCTGGTTTCATAAGAGAACTATCATATGCTACATGACTATCTAATTTAGTCATGATAAAGAAAGAAAATGGCAAATGATGGATCTGCATAGATTTCTCTGACCTCAATAAAGTTTGCCCCAAAGATCCATATCCCCTTCCAAGCATTGACAAGCTTGTGAATAGAGCATTGGGGTATAAACTTCTGAGTTTCATGGACACCTATTCAGGATATAACCAGATCCGAATGCATCACGACGATGAGGAAAAAACATCCTTCATCACCGAGAAGGCCATCTACTGCTACAAGGTGATGCCATTCGGCCTGAAGAATGTGGGCGCGACATACCAAAGGTTGGTCGACAAGGTCCTTAAAAATTAAATCATCAGGAATGTCGAGGTATACGTGGATGACATGCTAGTTAAATCAAACTCTGACTCAGAGCACCTTACGGACTTGGAAGAGACATTCATTGAGCTCCGAAAGCATAACATGAGGTTGAATCCCTGTAAATGCGCCTTTGGGGTCGAGGTTGGCAAATTCCTCAGTTTCATGTTAACTCATAGAGGCATCGAGGCCAACCCCGACAAATGCCAGGTCATCATCAATATGGAACCACCAAGAACTATACGAGTCATTCAACGGTTAGCAGAAAGGATTGCAACCCTTTTCAGGTTTATGTCGAAGTCAGCGAACAAAGCTCTCCCTTTTTTCAAAACTCTTAAAAAACTTAAGCATTTCCAATAGACCATTGAATGTCAACAAGCGTTCGATCAGTTGAAAGAATACCTAGCTTCACCGCCTATCCTCTCTAAACCCAAGCATGGTGAAACTTTGTTTATATATTTGGCTAGTAGTGACCAAGCGATAAGCTCGACCTTAGTCCGAGAACAGGATAAAATGCAATTCCCCATATACTACACCAGTCACGCTCTCTAAGCCTCGGAACTCAAGTACCATAAGATTGAAAAGTTAGTTTACGCTCTCCTCCTTTCGGCCCGCTGCCTATGACCATATTTTCAGAACCATTTGATAACAGTTCGAACTGACCAACCTATCTGGCAAATCCTTCAGAAACTCGACCTAGTAGGGCGAATGCTCAGTTGGTCTGTAGAGCTATCTGAGCATTCCTTGGTATATGAGACAAGAGGAGTAATCAAAGCTCAAGCCCTTGCCAACTTCATAGTCGAACTTACCAAACCTAAAGATCTCATGTCAGAAGATTCTTTCACATGGATACTTTTTGTGGACGGATCTTCTAACCTCAAAGGAGGCGGGGCAGGGATAGTCGTTGAGGGACCAGAAGGAATAATCATCGAGCAATCACTACGTTTCGAGTTCCCGGTCTCCAATAACCATGCATAATATGAGGCACTCATTGCCAGCCTACGTCTGGCCTTGGAGCTCAGTGCAGAAACTCTTAAGGTCCAAATGGATTCACAATTGGTCATCAGCTAGATAAAGGGATAGTATCAGGCAAAAGACCCTCAAATGGCTAAGTACTTTGACACAACCAATACCTATATATCCAACCTTAAAGAATTCGAGATACATTATATCTCGAGAAACGAGAATACCCGAGCAGACATTCTCTCTAAACTTGCCAGCAGCAAAAAGCCTGGCCATAACCAGACAATGATACAAGAGATTATTCTTCATCTAAGCATTGTTGAGTGGTTTTTATACTCATTCTTTAGGTATCATTGACTTAAGTATTTGGTTGTTTTTTGAGGATTAATTGCCATTTAATGGGATGTTTATGTTAAATTGTAGGTTTCATGGGTTAAAGAGAACAAATGAAGATTTTGGGAAGGTTTGGGACAGAATCCAAGAGTCGCATAGCCAATAAACCAGAGTCGCGACCCCTGGAGCATTAGAATGGAAGACTCGGACATAAACCCAGTGCCGCAACCCCTATTTATTAGAGCCGAGGCACTCAAATCCTCATGGGACCATAGGTTAAGAGTCGCGGAGCCCAAAAAACAGGGTCGTGACGCCCGTAAGTGAGGAAGACTAGTATATTGTCCAGAGGAGCAGGGCCGCGACGCCCAAAACCCAGGGTGCGGCACCCGTGGCTGAGTTATTCTGACTTGGCTTCGTTTCTTTAGTTTTTAGGGCTTTCTTGTGGGAAGTATAAAAAGGAAAATTTTAGGAATTTTAAGGTGGTTCGTTCTTAGACGTTTTTGGAGAGCAAAAATGAGGCAAAGCAAGGATTGAAGAGAAGATTCGCGAAGGTGAATCTATCTACATACCAAAGTTTTTCTTCTTCTGCTCTTGAACCATGTTTAGATTCTACTTGTTCATGTTCTCTTATTCTATTGTGAACTAATTTTCTTATCTAGGGCTACGATGTAGCCTAATTAGGACCAGATGTAACTCCTTATGAAATTAATTCCAAGATTTATCTTTTCAATTTGAGTGTTCATCTCTTCTCTTAATGTTTCTGATTATCTGGCCAATAATGAGATAATAGGTTAATCACAATGAGACTAGAAGGAGAATTGTGTGTCTAGTTCTTTGGGGTAAACACCAAGAGTTACATGGGGGATAGGATTATACCTCTATGGCTCATGAATTAGTTAAAAAGATCCACATAACCTAATGAATTCATAATTATTGTAAATCGTATAGGAATATACAGGGTTAGTAATTAGAGATATTTACACTATACCTTAGGAGAGGCTAGTGAATGAATTAGGGAATCTTAATTTACAATTAGGAAGATAAATTGGTGTTAATGGAATAAGGAATGACTGTTGGGAATAATTATGGTGAAATCGGAACCCTAGGTTTCTTCTCTCTTGTTAATTCTATCATTTTATTGGTTTAGCTTGTTATTTTTTTGGTTTAGTTTATTTTCATTCTATTTTAAGTTGTTTTTTGAAAATCTCTCCATATTGATTGATTGGATAAAATTAAGGTTAACCAAATTTCGGTAGTTGATACATTAGTCCTCGTGGGAACGATACTCTATCTCATCTTATTACTTGGAAACGATAACGTACACTTGTGTTTGAATTTTTCACAACAAGCATTGACCACAGCAAAATCGCCAGCATTGGCGAAGAGACACTATTGTGGATGACTCCAATCATACGTTATCTACAAAAAGGAGAACTACTAAGGGAGAAAGCAGAAGCTCGGAAGTTACAAAGAATTGTGTGCAACTATTATCTTGAGGGAAGCAAGCTATACAAACGTGGATATTACAGTCCACTTCTAAAATGTTTGCCCCCAGGGAATTCCCTTTACGTCTTGAAGGAAATTCATTTAGGCATCTATGGTCATCACGTCGGAGCTCGCTCTCTGGCAGCCAAGGTCCTCCAATCTGGATATTATTGGCCAACCTTGCGAGCTGACGCTTCGGACCTCGTAAAAAAATGCGACAAATGCCAGACATTCGCCCATATCCACTTGGCCCCATCCTCCGACCTTCACACTTCAGTTGAACCTTAGCCTTTCTGCCGTTGAGGTTTGGACCTCTTAAGTCCATTCTCCATAGTAGTCGGATAGAGGAAATTTCTAATTGTTGTTATAGATTATTTTTCTAAATGGATTGAGGTCGAACCCTTGGCTACCATTACAGAAAAAAATGCTAAGAAATTTGTTAGAACCTTTATCATTTGTAGGTTCGGAATCTCACACACCATAACAATAGACAATGGAACCCAGTTCATAAAAACAGGGTTCCAAACTTTTTGTGCCGATTTGCAGATCAGACTGAACTTCACTTTGGTCGAACATCCTCAAGGAAATGGGCAAGTTGAAGCAGTCAACCGAATAATACTTGAAGGACTAAAAAAGTGGTTGGATCATGCTAAAGGAAGTTGGACTAAGAACTTCCCTAGGTACTGTGGTCCTACCGGACAACCCCCTAGACATCCACCAGGGAATCACCTTATAAACTCACATATGGAGCTGAAGCGATAATATTGGTAAAGGTCGGAGAACCCAGCTAAAGGAGGGAGCACTTCCATACCGAGTAGAACCAAGAAGCAATGCAAACAAATTTGGAATTGCTCGATGAAGAACGAGGAAAAGCTAGACTTACAATGCTAGCATACAAGCAGTGAATCACGAGATATTACAACACCAAAGTTAGAACTAAAGAGTTCTGAGCAGGTGATCTTGTCCTCCAAAAGGCTGACATCACAAGAAAACACCTCAACAAAGGCAAACTTGCCCCAAATTAGGAAGGTTCATATCGAGTACAAGAAGTCTTTGGCAAAGGGGCCTATAAACTTGTAACTAGGGAGGGTCTCCAGGTTCCTAGAACTTGGAATGTAAGGAATCTCAGAATATATAAAGAGTAATATTTTGTCAAAATGAAAATCAACCTCTGTTTGCAACCTCCATCACGAGTGCAAACATACCTCTATTTGCAATCTCCATGGCGAGTGCAAACCGACCTCTGTTAGCAACCTCCATCGCCAGTGCAAACCGACCTCTATTTGTAACCTTCATCGCAAGTACAAACCGACCTACGTTTTCAACCTTTCGAGGACACACATCTATCAAGGACCAATATCCTTGCAAAAATTGATTAATCGATGTTTTGCGACCATTAAATCGATTAGAATACCCAGGCTTATTACTTGGCATTCATTAAATTCAATTTCTTGTTAACAATGAAGTAAGTTCACAAGTTAAAAATTCATGTACTTGGCATTACATTTGTAAGTCTGCTTATACTCCGTCGTTTATTCTTACAGTTTTATAGGTATAAAGTCTGAGCACGATGGAATGGTCCCAAAACAATTCATATATTCATTCACTTCCAAAAATGGAACATACAAATTCATAAAACATTCAAAATATACAAGTTATGAACTAAGGTTTCGGGCCCTTGGCTTGCAGAAGTATGTCAGCAACCTCCTCTTTAATGGCCGAGTCATAGTCCTCCCCTGACTCCCCGACCCAGAGCTCGACATCCTCTACCACGTCACCAGCACCATCACTGCCTTCCTCCTCATCCATAACCAGCTGGCTATTCCGGACTAGCTTGAAGCAGTCCATCATATCTGCTCGTACATCGGAGAATTGTAGCCTCGCCTGCTCTATAGCATTTTTGAAGCCCTGCTCCAAAGCTAAGGCGTAATTCTCCCCGATCTTGTTCTCGGCCCTCTCTTTCAGCCTGGTTTTGGACTGACGAGCTCTTTCCACACACTTACGCATTTGGCTCTGGATCATCGCTTCCTTATCACACACCTCGCATGCGAGTTTCAGGGTTTCCTGCACCTGCCGAGTCCCGGTCTCATGCCGAGCCTCCAATTCTTGTTTTTCAGCCCAGAGGCTTCAATTCTCCGCCTCGACTTTTTTGAGAGCAACTAGGGTCACAGTTAAGTGTTGAACTTTTAGCTCCTTTTTTTTGGTCCTTAACTTTTGAAAAGCTTCCTCGGCTTTCTTTAAAGCCTCTAGAGCGGACTCTTTCTCAATGCGGGTGAACTCCTGCTCTTCCCGTAACTTTTTTAGGGTCTCTACATTCCCCATTCTTTGTTGCAGATCTCAGATCATAGCCAGATCTCGGGTTGCATTAGCCAGCAGGTACTTGAGCAGGGTTTCCTCTGACGTCTTCTCGACTCGCTTTATGTCGGCCTTGGAGAGGACAACATCGACCTTCTCCTGAACAGGGAACCGAGTATTCCAAAATGAGATACTTGGATGGTTGAGATCCCCTTTAACTAAATCAGTAGTAAAAAGATCAAAAGGCCTCACCTCAGTCCTATGATCTCCGGATCGAAAGGAGGAACCGATGGGCCTCATCTGCTCCCTATGAGACGACTTATGCTTTTTGGTACCTCGGTCTCTATGTCTAAGCTCGGAGGCGAGCGCATCTACAAGTGGGCGTTTTCCCCATGCCCTCTTCGTGGCAACAGAACTGGTCGTCTCGATCGTAGCAGGCTCAACCCTGACCGTTTCGGCCGCAATAGGTTGGACCCTGACCACCTCATCCTCAGCGAATATGACCATGATTGTTGAGTGAGTTTTATACTCACTATTTATATGTCTTTTTACAAAGTATTTGGTTGGTTTTTGAGGAATAATGGCCATTTAATGTAAGTTTTATGTTAAATTGTAGAACTCATAGGCTAAAGTGAAGGAATGAAGTATATGGAGGATTTGGACAGAAACCCAGCGCTGCAGCCTTTGAAATTCAACGCCGTAACCCTTGGAGCACCAGAATGCACGAATTGGACAACAAGCTAGAGCCGCAGCGCCAAAGTACTGAAAACTCAGTCTCAGGAAGAGACTCAGCGCCACAGCGCGCGTGCGTGAACTACTGCTACACGTTACTCTATTTTTTGGTTTTTAGGGCTTCTCTTTAGGGGTATAAATAAAAAATCTAGGGAATTAGATAGGGGTTCGTTCTTAGACACTTTTGGAGGCATAAAGGAGGCAAAGCAAGGATTGAAGAGAGGAGATGCGAAGCTGATTTGAACTTCAAACCAGAGTTTTTCCTCTTTTAACTTTTAATCATGTCTAAATTTTATTCTTTCTTGTTCTCTTCTTCTAGTATGAACTAATTCTCTTATCTAGGGGTACGATGTAGCCTAATTATGACTAGTTGTAGTTTCTTATGAAATTAATTCCATAATTTATATCTTCAATTTGAGCGTTTATTTCTTCCCTTAATGTTTCTGATTGTCTAGCCAATAATTAGATGAATTGTTAATCACAATGAGACCGGAAGGAGAATTGTGTGTCAAGTTCCTTGGGGTAAATGTCATGAGTTGCATAGAGGATAAAAATATACCTTCATGGCTCATGTAATTAGTTAAAAAGATCCATAGAACTGAATGAATTCGTAATTATTGTAACTCGTATAGGGATATACAGGGTTAGTAATTAAGGAATATTTACACTAGATTTTGGGAGAGGCTAGTGAATAAATTAGGGAATCTTGATTAGTAAATAGGAAGATAAAATGGAGTTAATGGATTAAGGAATGAAAGCTGGAAGTAATTATGGTGAAATCAGAACCCTAGGTTTTCTCTCTTGCTTACTCCATCATTTTGCTGGTTTAATTTGTTATTTTTCTGGTTTACTTCATTTTCATTCTACTTTAAGTTGTTTCTTGAAAATCCTTTCATACCGATTGATTAGATAAAATCAAGGTTGACCAAATTTCGGTACTTGATGCATTAGTCCTCGTGGGAACGATAAATTTATCTCATTTTATTACTTGCAAACGAAAACGTACACTTGCTTTGGAATTTTCACAACAATGATCGGCTCGGCCACAACCACTAGAGGCTCTTCCCTTGTTGTTGTGCTTGCCTTGACTGAAGTCCACTCCGACTCCCCGCTCGGTCTTTTCACAAATTTGGCGACCTTGGATAAGTGCACCATCTCTTCTTTGGTGATCTTCTCTTCTGCCAAAACAAAAACAAACAAAAATAAGGTCGGTCAGTTGTCTTAACAAAGACCTAAGAGAAATAAAGCTGTCAATACCGACCGATTAGATCCCTTGCCCTCAACTTCACGAGCTCAGACTTCTCGTACGTAAGCTCGGATATTACCCTTATTATCCGTCGAGCCTGCTAGTTGTACTCCCCCAGAGCCCGAGCTCGTTGCTTGTTAATGTATTGACTCCACCTTAAAGGGAATTGGGGGCTCTCGTCCTCATGTAAGAAAAAAGCTTTGTATGACCTGGGTACCCCATCCCAGGTCAGCACGGTAATATGAAAGAATTGGTCCTTCCACCCTTTTGCCAATTCCTCGACTAGTTTCATCAAAGACAGTTGAGGATGGCTGAGAATATACACATATTCTTGGTCGGACTCTCTTATGTCTTTCAAACT
>QAOA01003261.1:0-10738 GCA_003255065.1 Cercis canadensis | reverse complement strand
ATTTCTAGACTTGGGATTAATTTTCTCAATTTTTTTTATTGATAATTTTTTATAAAGATTAATAAATACTTTTCACAAATACTCTCAACTAAATTAAAATTTTAATTTTAATACTTAATAAATAATTTTCACAAATATTCTCAAATAAATTAAAATTTAATTTTAATACTTAATCAATCAAATGAATTTATATTTTGATGTAACATCAATTGCTTGGCAAAAAAGAGGTTCAAATAAAAAATAAAAAACGTAGCGTGAGAATGGCGCAGGACCCAAAAAAAAAATGTTATGGCGCACGCGGTAAGGAACACAGCGTAAGTTTAACGCACCGCCAGACCAAAAAGAAAAAAACAAAACACATAGCGTATGTTATACGCGTGCAAAATAGCGTAAGTTTGCCGCAAACAAAAGGTATAAAATAGGGCGTCACTGATTGTTAAAATGCTTGGAAAGTGAGAGTGGAAGTGAGAACGATACTGGAGCTGCTTGGGAAGGCTTTAGGGAGAGGGGAAAGAAAGAAAGAAGAAGAATCTTTGGCATTTCGATGCCGTAATTGATCTCTATGTAGACGCTCTTTTCTGCGAAACAAGTGAAGGTACGCTCTCATACACACACCGTCAGTCGTGCATAATTATATCTGTTTGGTGGCGCCGAGAAATCATAGGAAAAAGAGAGAAAACATCAAAAGCTATTTTGAGCCGGACGTGATTTTCTTACGAATTTCTTCTTCTTATCCTTCCACAAACGTATATCTTAACCTTCATCATCAGTTTTCTAACTGTCCATCTCATCCTTGCAGATCTATCCACACACTGACAAAATTGAGAAAAATTACTGACGCTGTACATTGTAGTCAGAGGAGGCAAGTTTTATGTCTGAATGTTCTCCTCGTTTTATTCTTTGCTGCATTTTATGCCTGATCAGTTTCTTGCTACTGGTGTTTCAGATAAAGAGAAAAACCTTGGTCATAGTTTGATTCATGTATGTCATTTCGTCATAGAGATTGCACATGATTAGTTGGTATCGATCGGAATGCTGGTGTTATATCTAGTCAATTCCAGATACTCTTCGAAACTTACAGGAGGTTGATTTTTGTTTGGAGCTGTAAGTACTTCCATTTCTTTGTCATTGTTTTAACGATTTAGGGATACCATGACTATCTTATATTTATCGCCTATTTCTTCACTAGTTTTGGTTAAAGGTTTGTAGCTATGTTGAAGTACTGGAAAGAATGAAAGTGGCTTTTCAAATTGGTTTGGATGATCCGTCCAAAATTAGACTCACATCTGACAACTGCCTTTTTTTTTTAAAAAAATTATTTATGTAGTTGTTGGTCTTACAAAAAAGTTTACTAGTGTTATGTAAATATGGATTAACACCTTCTGCATTGTGTTTACTTTCACGACGACTGAAAGAAAAGCTAATTGTCTGGAGGAGTTTCTTCTATTTTCTAACGGTTCATCTCATCCTTGCAGATCTTTCCACATGCTGACAAAATTGAGAAAATAAATGACTGATGCTATACATTGGTTTCAGAGGAGACAAGTTGTCTGTCTGGATGTTCTCGTTTTATTCTTTGTGGATTTTATGCCTGACTAGTTTCTTTTTACTTGTGTTTCAGATACCAGAAGAAGAAAAATCATGGTCCCCATGGTAGATGATTCATATCTGTCACTTTGTCACTTCGCAATATTTTTTCATTTGAATTATCGATGGATATTATATTGCAAATAATATTTTCTACTCCTTGTACAGCAAATTAAAATTTTGAGGAACCATTTATATTGGTCATCCATGAAGAAGATATATTAGCTGAATATAGGTGCACATACAGAGCAAATTGCACGTTCCGATGAGGAGTCCCATAAGGTATGTTTTGTTGTTGACCTTTGCTTATGCTTTTGATCTTTCCATAAGATACATCTCTGTTGATCACGTCCTTAGTCCTTAGATAATGTTCAAACAGCAAAATTTCTTGTGTCCATAATTGATGCCAGGAGTACTTTAACGAAAATCCTTGTATATGGTCTTCTTGCCAGAAGTACCATAAAAAGAAGCCCACAACGCACTGAGGTGATACCAGGATAGTACCATTAAAATAATACATGTTTCGTTGGTTTCTTGACTTATTTTATATTTGTAAGCTCCTTCAATACAAGACTCGCTCTTGTTGTAGAAGGAAATCCCATAACTCCCGCCTTCTCCAAAAGAGATAAAATTGCCCTCCAGTTTGGAGCGTCAGTTTGACTTTCGACAATTTCCTTAGCAAGCAAACGTTGTTCTTCTCATTAGCTTCCTAGCGTTTGCAGAAAGCTGGTTGAGTTGACTTTCATGCCTCGCGTGCTATTTCTCTTTCTTCCGTTGCAGTTTCAGATATACTACGACCTGCTTGGAATATGTCTCCTTCTACAGTCTGCAACGCCAGCGAGTCTTGGACGTCCTCAACACAGAATATATATACTTCTTCTGCTAATGCCAAGCACATGCATACATAAACCTGTAGCTATTTTTTTATATTTTCTATGTCACTGTTTTCCGATGGAAAAATAATCTGGGTTTTTGCAACCTTGCTCCGATTCTCGAACTTGACTTGACTTTTTCCTGACTTCTATTATTATAAAGCTGTAAATTGTCCGTTTTGCGTATATACTTTTGAAGTCTGTATCTATAAATAATTCTAATTTTGTCTTTGAAGACGATTGGTTTCAACTAATTGTTTGTAAGTGACAAAACAATTTTAACTCCTTGTTAATTAGAATGGAAAATCAGCAGGCAATTGGTGTTACTTTTGACAAGTTTACATGGAAGATTGAAGATTTTTCCAAAGTGAAGACCAAGAAACTATCCTCCAAGACTTTCAAAGTCGATGGTTACCAATGGTAATTGAGTAAATTTTCTGCTGTTAAAATTCTATTTAATGTACTTACATGTATATGTATGTGCCAGTTTGCCTTTCCGCATAATTTCCTGTTGGGGTTCTGATCTCAGGCGGATTCTTGTATACCCAAAGGGGAAGAATGTGGATCATTTGTCTTTGTATTTGAAGATTGTGGACTCTTTACCACCATATGGATGGAGCAGATTTGGATATTTCAGGTTGGCTTTAATTAATCAGGCGGATAGCAGGAAGTCAATTGTAAAGGGTATCTGTCTTAGTTGTTCCCTGATTATTTGTTGATCTTTTTGTTTTTTAATGTTGTTGTTTTGTTGTCATCTGTTGCCTTTTTTCTTTTTATCCTTACGAACTTCTAAAAGCTAAAATTTAAAAGAAACCCATCTAAGGATGAAGCTAGTATGAACATACATATCTTAAACAATGACAACTGTTATCGTCTTTTTATCAAATATAATATTAAATTGTTTATTGGAAGTTTGCTGCATAGGTTTTGCTTAATCGGTCTTAATTGCTCCGGATTAATCAACTTCAATCTTTAGTCTGCCCATTATGAGAAAATTGAATGAAGGATGGAGTGCATAAAATTTTAAGCTGTGATCTTGCTAGAGCAATCGGGTTCTTGCTAGAGGGGTATAGGTTGGATGATGTTATCTGTGAATCATCTACAACATTTATTTGAAATTTTAATCCAAGAGACAGACTGAGTTTTCTCTTTCCCTTTTTGGCCCTACTATGTTCAAGAACATTTTTGATACGGGAAATAAAGTTATTTAACAAATAGATGCTATGGAAGTATATAATCTTCTTTTTAATTCTTTTATTTTTTTGGCTAACAGTGAAGTATATTAGCTTTTAGATTTATCAAAAAATATTAGCTTTTTAGAAAAATCAGTATGCAGTCTGATCAAATGAAGATTAAATCAAAGAGAGGTGCAAGATGTAACCAAATGTATTTTCATAGGCAGAAGGGAACCCTTTAGGAAAAAGGTTATAAAGTTGAACGTTGATGCTTATGTGAATCCACATTTATAAGTGGCAGCGGCAATGTGGAAATATGATATGAAGTCAAACTTCAAATCCCAGTGAAAATAGCTGAGGCCTACGGTATCCTTTTGGGGCTGAAAGTAGTGATTTTTGCTAGAAAATTATTGCAAGGAAGTAGTGGAGTTGTCAAACCAAAAGCTGTGGACTTCTTCTATAGTTTATGATCAATTCCTCAAGATATTACAAGTTTAAAAGGAAGGGTAGTTGCCAGTACTGGGTGGATTTCTCACTAGCTTATCTCATCTGGATGCTGCTTCAGAAATGTTAACCAGGGGTTTCTTTCTGCTTGTCCTCCTTGGTTGCTAAATCAAACAGGCCCTAACATTTTCTATCATAAAGGAAAACAATAAATTTATATAACCCATCTCTCTCTCTTTAACTCACATTGTTATTTAGCTCTTTCAACCAACTAAAGTCAAACTTATTAGAGTCACATAAAAAGAAAAAAGTCAAACGTAGAGGACTCCAATTTCTCCCAAACAGCTGGTAAGACCACTTGAGTCACACCTTATATCCCATCCTTTGCCTTTATGGTTAATTGTTGATTAAGGACAAAAATGGACCTTCCCGGCTTCCACTCATACTTGATCCTCTAGATTTGATATTATCACAAATTGTACACAATTGTTTTATGCAACAAAATTCAATTTTAATTTAGACATAAAAAATTATTTAATGGAACCACCTTAATTTAAATTCTGTCACACTAAGTTGCAAATATAAATCAAATATAATTTTGATTACTATAGTTATTGTTCAAGGTCAACTTGAAATAAGTTTTAGTTCTTAGAAATTTGTATGATTAATTTTGTAATTTTAAGAACCTCATGGTCAACTTCGAAATTTCTGCCCTTCCAGCATTAGAAAAATTCATACAATAATATTTTTCAATATTTTAGGAAAAAGAATAAGCTTAATTACCGTCATTATGAACATATTTAAAATGTCTTTGGGTAATGTATTTTTCTTTACTATTTCTTGACATAAAGTAAGTACTTGGGAGAAATCTAGAGAGAGAGAGAGAGAGGGCCGCCTTGAATAATTGTTGTAAAGAAGTTTAATGTATTTTTCTTTACTATTTCTTGACATAAAGTAAGTACTTGGGAGAAATCTAGAGAGAGAGAGAGGGCCGCCTTGAATAATTGTTGTAAAGAAGTTGACCCGATCAATTATAATCTATTACTTTGAACATTCTACCAATAGTTATGGTTCATGGGATAGGTACATATTATATCTCTTTCCTTCTTTCTTTTTATGAATTAGTTCTTGTTTGTCAATTGAGAAGGATAGCAAATTTGGAACTTAGAATTAGTTATGGATGAGCCAATCACCCATTGAAACATGCACTTTTTGTCCATTAGAGTGTGAATAAGGCAAACGAGAGTAACCTATTCTTTTAACCATAGCTCTCATTTCATCCACTCTCTTAAAAAAATTTAAACTTAAACTTTTAGTACATAAATAGTGAATTGTTGCTGATGCAATAATTATAATTTAGGTAGGATTCATCGAACCGAAGGAGGATTTCTTAATTAAAAAAAGAATGTAGTTGTAGAAGAAGAAAGAGTCATTTATTGGTGGATAGCAACATTGTTGGTTATTTTATTTTATAGGGAAAACGAATTCCTCATATATACACTAAAAATATCCATATTCTGCTCTGGGATCAAATAAAAAAAATACTAAAAATGTTTTAGAAATGACAAGGAATACTAAAATTCAATAAATTATGATAATGAAAGCATATAAGGAGATGACAAATAGACCAAGTAACTTACAAAACCAAGCTTTCTCTAAATTTCTAAAATTCCGTTGGTTGGGCCCTTATTGGTCCCGATGTAAATGTACGTTTATCAGTTTGAAATGTCATAGTTGTTTCCTAGCAGATAAACCCGGTTGAAGAGTTGACTTCCATCTCTGGCGTGCTGCTCTCTTCTCTCTTGCTCTTTCTTCCATTTCAGGCCTTGAGATTCCCTGACCTCTCTACCTTTCTCTTGGAGGTCATAAACGTGTACACATTTTTCTCTTTCTCTGAACATGTATGCATTAGCCTACAACTGATTTTGGCCGTGTTTTCTGCTTTAATATCACTATTCAAATCAGTTTTGGTCCAATTTTTATAAATTGACTTGCTTTTATGAAGTCCTCTGAGCTTCATTTTCATGTGTGAGTTTAAGGCTTCTAGGAATAGTATTAGCATAAAGTTCTAAATTGTTCACTTGTGTTTGGACATAATAGATTTTGAGGTCTGAAGCTTTTGTGCTATCTCAATTCTCCAGTATTCTAAATTTTGTCTTTAAATTGCGTTTTTTTTTTCCTCCAGTGGCAGTAGATGCAGTTTGCTAGTTATTAGAAATTCGGATGGAGAATCAGCAGGCAATTACGGGTATCCCTTTTGAGAAATTCAAATGGAAAATAGAAAATTTCTCAAAACAGGACATTAAGAAACTGCGCTCCAATGCTTTTCAAGCAGGCGGTTGTAAATGGTACGACAGTGAATTTTCAAAAGTTAAAGACTTTTTTTTTTTTTTTNTTTTTTTTTTTTTTTTTTATATATATATATATTTTCAGTGTCAATGTGCCATAAATCTTTCTTCTTAGTACATGATTTTGATTTACTATGTGCAACCTATTCTCAGGAGAATTCTTGTGGGAAAAGAAGTAGACCAATTATATTTGTATCTGAAGGTTTCGGGTTCTATACCAGCATATGGTTGGACCAAATTTGCATATTTTAATTTGACTCTAATTAATCAGCTGGATGCCAATGAGTCTATTGTAAAAGGTATTCATATCCCTCTTCTTCTCTGTTCCTTTTTATTAATGCATTTGATAATTATTTAGTGTCAAGTGCAATTTTCTGATTTCCTGATCTTGGAACCTTTCTAGAGACTCAACAGAAGTTCAATTCAGGATATCGTATCTGGGGTTCATTATTCTTATCTTTCAGTGACTTCAATAATCCTAATCAGGGCTATCTTGTGAACAATTCATGCATCATTGAAGCCCATGTTTCTGCTTCTGATGTTGCATTTACAAATATTCAAGCTAGCTTCACCAGAAATATCAGTATGAACAATAACATCTCCTCAATCCATGACTCTGTTAGTGACCAATCTTCTGGACAAACAGAAATGGAAACTGTTCAACTTGAAGATCAATCAATAGAATCTTCCTTTGGGAGGCTAAGTAGCACAACCCATGAGTCTAGTCAAACAGAAGTTGAGCTCCTAGAACATGAACATCAACAAATAACACCTTCAGATGAAACATCAAGTCCTAAACAAACATATTCTCTACCTACAGCTCCCCCTTTGTACCCTTCTTCATTTGATGAAACTGAGGAAATTCCCTTAACTCCTCTCAGTGAGCTCATAGATTTAAATGCTTTAGGGCCAGAAGAAGCAGCTTTTGTTCCACTATTGGAGGAGGTATGCTCATGGCATCATTCACTCATAGATAGCCAGAGGAAAAGAAGTCCAAAGTTCATTCTTTGGGCATTCACAGCTTTGGGGCAAGTTCTATATTTCCTCAAGACTAAGAAGTTGAGGGATATGACTGAAAATTCCTGTAATCAGCTTCAGCTTTTATGGGAGGAACTTGGATCCTTTGGATTTGACTTGGCTTGGTTGGAGCCCCATGTTAAATCAGCATTGGGTGCGAAAGCTTATTTTGAAAGAGCAGAGCAAGTGAACAATCTAAAGGATAATGTGGTTGCTTTGAAGATTGAAATGAGGAAGCTCAAGGCCAAATTGGCTCTTGCAGAAGTTGACATTGAGCTTGCAAGGAGAGACTTGGCTCAAGTAGAAGAAGGTTTTGAAGAGAAAGATATAGAAGCTGAACTGGGTTATGGGATTTATTAGACACATTCTAAAATAAAATGCTTTTGGTCTGATGATTCTTGCTATGAATGTATTATATGTTTGAATACTTACAGATTTAAAAAAAAAAGAAAAACTTTCATGTAATTTTATTGCCATAGCTTGTGTGGTGCATATATATATTGTGAAAGGACGATTGATTATTTCGTCCTGTAACTCAAAATTTGATATATATATCAAAGAAAATACCAAATTAAGCTAGAGATGCTTAATAATTTAAACAACAATAGAATATAACAAAGCAAAATTTAAGCAACTAATACCAATTATTGTGGTTTAGCATCTCAACTTTCCAATTTTATGACCAAAGTCTCAATTTTACTTTTATTTCAGTATTAATATTCAAACAAATGTAAAATGTTTCCTTTTCTGATATTACATAAATTTTAGTAAATAAATAGAGAATCGCTGATGTTATGTGTGCCATAAGATTTATGATTTGAGATTCTAACTATGGTACTGGCTAATGGCTATGGACAATGGAGAAATGACATTTACTTGAAAAACCAAGGGGCCTGGCAGCTAATGGTATGACTTATGAGACAGTGGTAGGTGAGTAAGGAAGTTATCCTAATTCATCCAATTGATGAGGGAGAATTCCGAACTAATGAAAGAAAAAAAAAAAATTAACAAAAAAAAAAAAGAAGAAGAAGAAGGAAAGGATGTGATTGTGTAGAAGAAGAGTCATTTGTCTTGTTGAATTTTAATTTTAGTTTATAATTTATATCCAACCCAGAGCATATATATACTTATAAAATATCCATACTGTGCGTTGATGAGGATCAAATAATAAAATTACTCAAAATAATTTAAAATTAAAAGAAAACACTAAAAATTGTACAAATTTTGATAATGAGTATTTAGAAAAGTACACATAGACCGTAAAGACTTGAAGTAGGTTTCAAACCAAGTCTTTCCAAGATTTCATTGGCTGTGCCTTATTGTTCAAGAAGATTACGTTGATCTGTTAGAAATGTCACGGTAGTTTCCTTGTAAAACCCAGTCGCAGAGGTGACTTTGACCTGTGGCATTCTACTTCTTTCTTCCATTTCGGGCTCTGATATTAGATACCTGCTCGGATTACCTTTCTCTGCACAAGTACGAACTATGCATTAGCCTACAACTAATTTTGGTGATCTTTTCTGGGTCACCGTTTTCTACTTTGATATCAATATACTTCTGGGATTTTCAGTCTTGATTCAATTTTTGATGCTATCTCAAGCATTCTATTTAATTTCTGTCATGGGAAATTTCATTGCTTGTTTTGTGTGTTTTCTTCCATGTTTGTAGTGGCGTGGCAACGTGGAAGTTGCTCTCTAGCCATTGAAATGGAGAATCAGCAGGGAATGAGTGTTACTTTTGAGAAATTCACGTGGACAATTGATGAGTTCTCAAAAAAGAACATCAAGAAACTACGCTCCATGGCTTTTCAAATCGGTGGTTGTAGATGGTACAAGAGTAAATTTTCAATAGTTAAAAACTTTATTTTTATGTCGATGTCGCATAATTTTTTTTTTTTTCAATTACATGATTTTGATTTACTATTTGCTTCCTATTCACAGGCGAATTCTTGCAAGAAAGGATGTGGACTATTTATCGTTGTATTTGAAATTGAAGGTTAAAGGTTCTTTACCACCGAGTGGATGGACCAAATTTGCGTATTTTAGGTTGGCACTAATTAATCAGGTAGATAGTAACAAGTCAATTGTAAAAGGTATTCATATCTCTCTTTTTGCTCCTTCTATTTATGGCAAATCCTATAGCATTACACCATTACCCTTTATTTATTTGTTTGTTCTCTACTTTTCCAGAGACTCAACACAAGTTCAATCCAGGATATCGTATTTGGGGCTCACTATTCGTGCATATCAGTGACTTTCATAATCCTAATCAAGGGTATCTTGTGAACAACACATGCATCATTGAAGCCCATGTTTCTGTCTCTGATGTTTCATTTAAGGATATTCAAGACAAGGTCACAAGAAGTATTAGTATCATCCCAACTCATAACACTAATAATACTAGTGACCAAGATCAAGGAGCAAAATCTTCATTTGGGACGCCGAGTTCCAAAACCTATGAGTCTAGCCAAACAGAATATGAACTCCAAGAAGATCAAAAAACAGCAAGTTCAGATTTGACACTAAGTCCTAAGCAAGAATGCACTCTCAGTGAACCTAAGGAAGTGCCCTTAACTCCTCTCGGTGAGCTCATAGATTTCAATGCTTTAGGGCTAGAAGAAATGGATTTCTTTCCCTTATTGGAGAAGGTGTGTTCATGTCATCCTTCTCTGATAGAGAGCCAGAGGAAAAGAGGTGCTAGGTTCATCCTATGGGCATTCACAGCTTTGGGGCGAGTTCTATATTTCCTTAAGACTATGAAGGTGAGGGATATAACTGATGATGCCTGTAATCACCTTCAAGTTTTATGGGAGGAACTTGAATTCTTTGGATTTGACTTGACTTGGCTGGAGCCTTACGTTAAAACAGCATTGGGTGCAAATGCTTACTTGAAAAGAGCAGAGCAAGTGAAAAATCTTAAGAGCAACATTGTTGTTTTGGAGAATGAAATTAGGACACTAACCGCAAAATTGGCTGTTGCAGAAGTTGAGCTTGATGTTGCAAGTAGAGACTTGGCTGAAGTAGAAGAAGGTTTTGAACAGAAAGATATAGATGCTGAATTGGGTTATGGGATTTTTAGACGCATTTTAAAATAAAATGTTTTTGGTGTGAAGATTGCTGCTATGAATATATTAGATGTTTGAAACAAGTTCTATGTAATATATACTTTTGTCACAGTTTGTTTGTGATATATATATATATATATATGAATGACATAGTATAAGTAACAATCGAAAAAGAAAAAAGTTGTTACAATATTTATAATCTTGTTGAGAATGGATAAACAATTTTTTTTT
>QAOA01003259.1:61865-104726 GCA_003255065.1 Cercis canadensis | reverse complement strand
GGGAGAAAGGATTGGAAAAAGAAAATGTCAAACTAGACACGTTGGATTTCAAGCGGCGTGGCCCCATTGGATATACCACGTGGGATTTGGTTTGTTCAGTGGGATCCACTGCCCACGCTATCAAATTTTATTTTTTAATTTTAAAAAAATATAATATTTAGGTAAATAATTTAAAAAGTGTAATAGATATGTAAATAAGTTTTTGAATTGTAATATTGAAGTCAAAAAATCATACAATCGATCATCATGTTACAACATTGAGCTCCAAATATGAAAACAAAACTACCAAAATAAAAATTGGTTCTTTGACTCAAGTATTACAATTTACAAATTTATGTATCTATATATTATTTTTTTAACTATTTATCTAAATATTATATTTTTTAAAAATTAAAAATATAAAAAATCTGATAGCGTAGGTCTCATTGAACACGGAGGATTTCATGTGATGCGTTCAATGGAGATACACTGCTTAAGATCCAATGTGTCTAACATTTTCCCATTCCAATCTTTTCATATTCTCTTTCATCTTTTTATCTTCTGTTTTTTTTTCGACAACACTTTTTTCTCTTTCTTTCATATGGCATGTCCACGTGACCACACGCACCAACAGTAAGAAGAAAGAGAATAATGTGTTGTCGGAGGGAAAGAGAAAATGAAATGATGAAAGAGGGGAGAAAGGATTGGAAAAAGAAAATGTCAAACTGGACACGTTGGATTTTAAGCGGCGTGGCCCTATTGGATATACCACGTAGGATTCGATTTGTTCAGTGGGATCCACTGCCCCCGCTATCAAATTTTAGTTTTTTATTTTATTTTTTAATTTTAAAAAAATATAATATTTAGGTAAATAATTTAAAAAGTGTAATAAATAGGTAAATAAGTTTTTGAATTATAATATTGGAGTCAAAAAACCATACAATTGATCATCATGTTACAGCATTGAGCTCCAAATATGAAAACAAAACTACCAAAATAAAAATTGGTTCTTTGACTTAAATATTACAATTTACAAACTTATTTATCTATATATTATTTTTTTTAACTATTTATCTAAATATTATATTTTTTAAAAATTAAAAATATAAAAAATCTAATAGCGTGAGGCTCATTAAACACGGAGGATCTCATGTGATGCGTCTAATGAAGACACACTGCTTAAGATCCAATGTGTCTAACATTTTCCCATTCCAATCTTTTCATATTTTTATCTTCTTTTTTTTTTTCGACAACACTTTCTTCTCTTTCTTTTTGCTGTTAGTGCATGTGAATAAGTTGTATCCCACGTGGTGCGTCTAATGGGGACACGTTGTATGGGATGCGGCATGTCCAGTGGGCATCACATTGTCAGATTTTGTTTTTATTTTTTTATTTTTAAAAAAGTAGAATATTTAGGTAAATAATTTAAAAAGTGTAATAAATAAGTTTGGAGTCAAAGAGCCTAGTTTCCTAATCATCAATTTTCCGGTAAAAGAGCCAAAAATTAATGTGCTGTATGTAACGTAAATATTTTCTTGCCTTTTTATGGGTGATTGTCTCCCTATATTATCAATGTCAAGGAAGTTCCTTGGTTTTACCATGGCTTTGTTTTTATCTTTTTCCCCCTTTTATTTACTTACCATCCACAATTTGCAGACAAGAAGATGCATCTGAGCCTGTTGCTCAGGCTGTCTAATTTCAGACAGTGCTGTTCATTCATGGAGAAAACTTACTGAGCTTCCGGTTTGTTTCAAAGACTTTTGCTTTCTATTTGACGATTTCCTGAGCTCTCATAGTCTCACTTTTAATTGTATATGTTCCATTTATTCATCCAGGTAAGCACTGAGGTCCAGGATTCTGTTGAAATTTTTGCTGCATAATGAAGAAATTCATTAGTTCCTATTAGACTGTCCTTGTATCAATCTCTTCTCCCACAGTCAATTTCTGCAAAACCCAAGCAAGAGGAGCTTATAATATTGCTTCAGAGATTGCAAAATTTTGTTTTACATTTTTGTTAGCTTAATCTTTTCCTCATCTCCATCCTGGAAAGCTGACTAATAAATTGATCCTTTCAGCTCCTATTTAGAGTGTAGTAAACAGGCATGTCTAAAACGGTACAAAACTGGGTTTATCTTTGGTTGAAGGTAATTTTAAGAAGTTTAAATGTATTTAAGATTGGTTACACTTCATAAGATGTAGTAGTTTAAAGACCATGCAGTTGGGATGTAATGAGTATTACTTTGTTATATGTGTTCTAATATTTATCATCCTTATTTGGAGATAAATAGTTAAAGATTTCCTCACGTAAGAGTTGATTTCTTTTCTTCTTCTTTTTTTTTATGATAAAGCTCACTTTCTGAATATAATCATATGAAGCATCTAGTTTACAAAATTGGGTATGAAAATGATGAAAGTGTAAGCCACTATGTGCGAGCTAATAGATAGGGCTGTCAATCTGACCCATTTTAGCCTGACTCTAACAGAGTTAATCCAGCAAAATGATGGCTCAGCCAGGCCTTCATAAGGCCACAGGCTATATGAGCCAGCTTGAGAGATCATTTTTTATTTATAAATTATTTTAATTCTACTACTTAAAATTGAGTCAAAAATTAACAAGGTCTAAAATATTAATCGATCTAATTGTTAAATCCTTATTGAACAAAAATATACAAATAATAATAATAATGTATAACACATTAACAATAATATTTAAAAGTCTTAAATAAACACATACTAATGTTAATAAAAAAAAATATCCAAATAAGCAAATAATAGTACACTAATCAAAGTAACAATCACATACTAATTAATTTTTTTAATTCTTACAATAATTGTATCACTTTATAATTTTACTTTACTTATTCTTAATAAAATTTAAATTTAAACTCTTAACAATAGAATATAAAATTTTAAATTTAAGAGGAGAATTGAGTAATTATCCCAAATAACATAGTCTTGCAAAAAAAGAGGCTGGCCAGAACCAACCTGAACTCAAATGGACCACTGGCCTAAATTGGCCTGATTTTATTTGAGTTGAAATTTTTTAAAAAATCCAACTCTCATTTTTTCAGGCTTAAACAAGTCACTTATTGTGTATAGCCTATTTTACCAACTCTACTAATAGAGTAGTATGCGATCTTTACACTATATTCAAGCTAATGGAAAAGAATTTTGGCTAATTTGTGACATCATGTTAAAGAAAAATTACTAAAAAAAAAAAAAAAAGAGAAGAACATGATATAAGGAAAGTGTGAAGTTTCTAATCATAAGCAGCCCAAGTCTGGAAACCTGTAGCTTATCCTAAAATAATGGGTCCTGGACTTATTCCTCTATCATGTTCACTTATGGAAGCAAAATAAATTAACTAATCTTTTAGGAAACCGGCATGAAAATTCCATAGGTTATAGAACTCACACGCAAAGGAAAATTCTATGATGCTAAAAAATAATGCAATAGAGAAGAATCTAATTGACACCTAGTGATGTACTGTACGGAATATATGGCTGAATATGAATCCAGGAGTGCTCTACACAGAGAATGAGATGTCATCCAATAAGCCACTGCTATGAGATGCAAAAATTATTTTTAAAATTGAAAATTCCTAAGAAGTGTCTTACCATTATATTTAAAGACCAATCGAATCTTCTATCACTAATTAAATTATGAGAAAATTGAAAGTGCAATGACAATGACTGCACAAGAAAAATATTACACANACACCCAAAAAAATTATAATTTCAAAGAAAACTAATCATTGATTATCTAATTAAAATTAAACATAAATATCTAACATTTAAAATTTTAGATTTATTGATACAAGACTATCATATATGCCTCCAAGCTTATAATAAGATGCCATTCAATATGTAACTGGTGAGGCATTTTTTTTTTTAACCATAAACAAATTAGTGAGCACTTTGTGCTCAAGGGGTGTGGGGCCGGGCTCAAACCCTGGGGAATAAGGGACTGGCCTCCGGTTTGAAGGCGCGCGTGCACACCACTTGAGTCGCGCCTCTTCCACAAGTATATATGTTATAGGACAATTCTATTAGAGGAGGATCATCATGTCTAGGCATATATCATTGAAGGGGCTTTAAACTTTGATGTTATGGGTTTTATTTTCGTCATATATATTTTTTTTCTCTTTTTTAGTGCATTGCGCTTTCATGTAATAAAAAAAATAAAAGAAGATCCTGTCATTCTCTCTTACTGAACTTACAAGCTTGACTGTAGGAAAGACATCACCAATATTTTTTTTGGTACACAAAAATTTAGATTGAGAAAAAATGATCTTATTTTAAAGTTAGAGTATGACACAGTCTAACCAAAGGCATAGAATGGTACTTACAAATTACAATCACCTATCAATAGAGGACTGCTTGTAATGAAAATCGAACTTAAGCTAATTGAACCACCGAAACATTTTATAAAATTACATTTTTTGGCACACTTTTTTAATCGCATCATTTTTGTAATTTATAAAAACAAAAAACTATTTGTTCTAACAAATGCTTAATGATTAAATTTTTTAAAATATTTACAATGACACCAAATTCAGTAAATGGGCCACATCTAAACTCACCCAATTAGCCACAAGATAGTACTACTCTCAAAAATAGTGGTTATAAGATAACAAACACCTTTTATAAAATATGTAAGTGCATCACATTTTATATTGATGTCAATTTATCATTAACTTCTATGAAACATTATTATAAAGAAATAAGAGATTGGGATTTAATGTATTGGAAAGTTGAAAATGTGGTAGGAACCATCCCGTGACGCAGCGCGCATATGATAAGTTTGCTACGTATGAGTTATTATGATGTCAACAGAAGCTAACCGACACCGTCACCGGCTTGCTATTAACTTTTTAAAAAAAATATGTAATATAATAATGTCACGCAAATGCCACCGTTTCTATAAAGGTCAATTCTGTGAGTTCACATGCAATCTACTCCCTACTAATGGGTCAAAATTTTAAATAAACAAAGTTCCTTATTTTGTGCTCAAGCCACTAAATATTAATAATTATATAATTGGAACAACGAGGAATTGCGTGGGACCCCTCAATAAAGTCATTAACTACCTGTAACCAAATAATTGCTAAGTGCAGTGCAACCAAGCTCTCTCTGAAAAAACAGGTGTTAGAAAATTCTATAAAATGTGGGTCCCACGCGTATTTAGGACAAGAGCTTAGTCACAGATCATAAGCTCGTGATTATTGAAAAAAATAAATAAAATAAGCCTAACAATAAGACGAATTCCTTTGTTTATACAGCACTTATAGACCACAAGTGTATATATATATATATATATATATATATACATATATAAACATAAAATATATATATAGAGAGAGAAAAGTATTATATCCACAAATAAGATATATAAATTATACACAAATTATTCATTTAGCAAATTTAATTTAAATTCTACCAACTATGTATTTTGAACATAATTTTTTTTATTGTTAGATAAATAAAACTAAATTTTATATATAGCTAAAGATAAATGAATAAAGATTTAAATCTGAGAGACTTCAACCTTTATAGAAGATCCCTATATAGTGTCGTGTGCTAGTGTATTATCTGTGTTGATATAATATTACTAATGTATGTCAGAGTTCAATTAGTCAAAGAGAAAGCAATAATATAAGGCTTAATTACAATTTTGGTCCCCCTATTTTAACCACTTGAACGTTTTGGTCCCCCTTCTTTAAAAATGAACTATTGAGTCCCTCTATATTCATAAAATGTACAAGTTTAATCTATTTATCTTTAAGTCAAAATTATTAGGTTTATTTCAAGGTTTAAAGTTCTCTGATTTATAATCCCATCGTTCAAATTGAAGAGCTACGTCTTGTGAATCTCCCAATTAAATTTCAGCTCGATCTAATAGTGAAAAAGTCTAAATTTTGCGGTTAGATGAAAAATTATGATTTTGGTATTTTGGGCTGAGTCCCACCGTTAGATCGAGCTAAAATTTAGTGAAGAGGTTCATAAGATGTAACCCTTCAATCTGAACGGTGGGATTATGAATCAAAGAATTTTATACCTTGAAATAAACCTAGAAATTTTGACTTAAAGATAAATAAACTAAAATTGTACATTTTATGAATATAGAGGGACTCAATAGTTCATTTTTAAAGAAGGAGGACCAAAACGTTCAAGTGGTTAAAATAGGGAGACCAAAATTACAATTAAGCCATAATATAATTGTCAATGATATGTGGGTTTAATGAGATATCCGATTGGAAATCAAAAGTTTTTTATGTTAATATTTTATTCTCATTGTATACTCATTTGCCCTTTTTCCCATGCATTTATGTAAAACCCCCTAAAAAGAAAGCAACGATATCATCACAAACTTTTTACCATAATATTTCAAAAAATTGTATTATGTGATAAAATCTAAATACATCTATTCCCACATTTGCTATTTGTACAATTTGTATGTAAATTATGTATACAAAATTTATAAATTTATCATTTCTCGTAAAGATATTGTTGAGCCTAAACTGTGTGATTAGGTATACTTTAAAATGGCGTGTGAATATCATCATTTCAACTAAAAAAAAAATGAATGATGTACCTTCCAATCCTTTTCTTGAGAATATATATATTACTAATTAGCTTTCCCTATTCCCTACGCGGACTCTATTACAATGTCAACATTGTTAAGTACAACTGGCTCCATTTGAATTTTCTCATCTGAAATTTCTTAGTAGACTTCTTCACATCCCCTTATAAATAAGCAAGCAAGCAGCTTTGAAACCTCCAAACAAGTCTCTACTCTAAGTAAGTTTACCATCACTCTCAAGACCAGGTCCTATTCTTCCATCTCTTCTATAAGAAGCCTCTCCTCTTTCCCTCCTACGACACTCACACTTCATCAATTTTTTAAGCTTTTTTGTTTTTTCACTTGTACCAAACATGGGAAACTACATTTCTTGCACTCTTTCAACTCAAGGAAGCAAGCACTCCAAGGCCATCAAAGTCATTTTTCCGAGCGGTGAAATCCGGCAACTCCAAGAAGCCGTTAAGGCCGCAGAGCTCATGCTAGACACACCAAATTTCTTTGTCGTAAACACAAGATCTTTGCAAATTGGACGGAGATTTTCTGCGCTTAATGCCGATGAAGAACTCGAGCTGGCCAATCTTTATGTCATGTTTCACATGAAGAGACTTAACTCTATGGTGACAGCAGCTGATATGGGAGCCTTGTTGATCACGGCTAATGCTGCAGCCAAAAGGGTTTCTAAGGGAAAGGTGGGAATCTTGCCAGAGACTAATGTGGAAGAGAAAATGATGGAAAATTGGCAAGAAAATATGGCGGCACAAATGGAATCACAACCAAGGTTGAATTTGGATGACATTGAAGAGTTCTCAAGGCCAGAGTTCATGCACAGGTTGTTTATGTGCAGGTCGAAGAAGCCCTTGTTGGAGACTATAGCAGAAGAACCCATGTGTTCAAGATGAAAGGGCAGTTTGGTCATTTCAGTCTTTTGTATATGACCTGGATCTCTTTCTTTTTGACCTAGGAGGGGAATTTTGGAACCCTTTGAAGCTTTGGATTGGTATTTCTGATCTTTCATGTGATTGTGGGTCATCATTTTTTATTTGAGTTGTATGTAAATTAATACTAAGCTAAAATAGCTGAAGATTGTTAGAAGTTGGACCATTCTTTTATTTAATTTACAGAATTTCATTGTGTATCACTTATTTATTGGAGATTGTTTAATTTGAATTTAAGCTCTCTCAAAGATTCAGGCAACATTAATATTTTCTTTTCTTCTTTTTTGTATAGTTTTAGACCTCAAAGGCATTGGCAGAGTAGTATTTTTTCTTTTTTTCTAATTTGGCAGAGTAATTTTTAATCTAGATTAAAATACTTTTTTTAAACTTAAATTATTTATTAAATATCAATTTAATTCCTAATTTATTTGTTGTGTCACTTTAGCTTTTGAATAATCACTCTATCTATCAAATCAGTCCTTTATAAGCATCAAAAGTTATCACTTAAAAGAATGATNTATCAAATCAGTCCTTTATAAGCATCAAAAGTTATCACTTAAAAGATTGATTTAGGAGATGCAGTGATTATTTAATTTCAGGATTAAAGTGACACAAAAAATAAACCAAGAACTAAAGTGATATTTGAAAAATAATTTAGAGACGAAAAATGTATTTAACTCTTTAATCTATAGTACATGTTATCTCAAGTATTTTTACATGATGAATGTCCTATTTAAGATAAATTTGGTATTACTCCCTTAAAGTATTTTATATTTTTCTTTAGAAGCATGAATTTGTAAGTATTTAATGAATAGGGACAACTCTTCTATTTATTTATAGTTTGAATATACTGCAGGTCCTTGTTATTTGAACACATTTTGAATCAGGTCTTTAAAGTTTTTTTTCCTCTTTTGGAGTCATTATAGTTAAAAAANGTTTTTTTTCCTCTTTTGGGGTCATTATAGTTAAAAAAAAAAATTAATTGGGTCCCTGTCATTATCTCTGGTCATAAATCCGTCAGTTTGGTGCTGACATAGCAAATGACTTGTCTATGTGACAATAAAAGAAATTGATGTGACACCAAAATGACACAAAAATTGCCACCTCGCTAACTTTTTTATGCACTTTTTTGAGCTAAAATATGATGACATAACAATTTTTGTGTCACTTTAGCACCACGTCAACTTCTTTTATTGTTACATAAACAAGTCATTTGCTATATTAGCACTAAACTGACAGAATTATAATCGAGAGTGATAGTAGGGGTCCAATTAAAAAAATTAAAACTATAAGGACCTCAAAAGAAGAAAAAAAAATTATAGGAATTTGATTCAAAATTTGTCCAAACTATAAGAACCTAAAGTATATTTAAACTTTTATTTATTAAACATCACATCAAATATGAACCTAAGCAATTTATTTTTTGGTACATGGGCAGCAGAGCCCATGAAAGACACACTTCAAGGCAAAGGTAAATTCCAAGCAGCCCAACCTCTCGAACAGAAAGGAGTCAATGTTGATACAAGTGATTACTCGTGGTACATAACCACTGTTAACATCGACGACACATCCTCATGGGAGAATGTGATCCTACAAGTGACCACAGTAGGTCATGTGCTTCATGCCTGTGTGAACAAAAACTACATCGGCTCGCAGTGGGGCAAGTTTGACAAACTTGATTTTGTGTTTGAAAAACTCATTTCTTTGAAGCAAGGACCAATGTCATAACTTTACTGAGTAGATCAGTTAGGCATGCACATTATGGCGCCTTTTTCAATCAACAAAAGACTGGCATTGCTGGGGACCTTGTCAAATTAATTGGAGGAGACTCAAAAACTAGTTTGGATTTATCAACAGGCACTTGGTCTTACAAGGTTGGGTTGAATGGTGAACCAAACAATTCTTCAATCCTCAACCCCTTGGCAAAGCTAAAGCTAAATGGACCTTGAAAAAGCTTCCAATTGGGAGGCACATGACTTCGTACAAGACCACATTCAAGATCCCTGAAGGTACAAACCCTGTGGTCTGAGATTTGCAAGGCATGGGAAAAGGACATGCTTGGGTTAATGGCCATAGCATTGGGCGCTATTGGCCTACAATGCTAGCTGACAACAACGGATGTAGTGACACATGTGATTATCGTGGTGATTATAAATCTGAGAAATGTGTAAGTGGTTGTGGTGAACCATCTCAGAGGTTTTATCATTTCCCAAGATCATTCTTAAACAACAACAACGTAAACACATTGATTTTGTTTGAGGAAATGGATGGAAACCCCTCATAAGTGTCTGTCCAAACAGATACTGTTGGTACCATTTGTGCATCTGTAGATGAAGGGAGCACCTTAGAATTGGCATGCCAAGGTGGAGAAACTATCAACGAAATCCAATTTGCTAGCTATGGTAATCCTGAAGGAAAGTGTGGTTCCTTCAAGAAGGGCTCTTTGGGATCTCCTAATAGCTTCTCTGTGGTTGAAAAGGCATGCATTGGAAGAGAGGTCTGTGCTGTTACTGTGACAACTGCAACATTTGCAGTAAACAACAACGTTAGTGATGGTCGGCTAGCGGTACAACTCCTTTGCCAAGGCCTATCTCCAGAGTGTGTGCAGAAAGTGCAAAACTAAATAGCAAATGAAGATGATTACTACAAACTGTTTGTGATTTAATCATTTATTTTTTTGCAAATATGTTCCATTCTCACTTCCTTTGTGTTCTTTCTTCTTTTGATCCTTTCAATGCTTTATATTGGCAAGTAGAGGACAACTCTACTTTGGTTGTGTTTCTGAAATATAATGCATTTTCTTGACACAACATTTGCTAAAAAAATTTGAGTTGTCTATATCTTGAAGAGCATAAACTTCCAGAATTAAGCGATCCCTTTTTAACCAAATAAGACGTAGTAGAGAAGCGTATAGAAACTAGACAATTCATATGAAGGCTTTCAAACTCTGTTTTTTCTTTTCATTTTATCTGTCGCAGTTTAATATCCATATCTAAATATGGTGTTATTGGGTATGGAGGAGTATTATAGTGACAATCATTATCTCAACCCAATAATCTTGAGACTTTATTACTTAGATTTTGTCAAAAGGGCTAGCGTAGTCTAATAAATTAATTACAAAAAAATAATTTTTTAATAAACTTAGAGAGGAAATAAAATTCCCAAAGTTGAAAGACCAGAATTCATGTCGCAATTTAGACCCATATCCTTGTGCAATGTTTCGCTGAAAGTAATTTCCTAGATTATTGTGAATAGGCTTAAGCATTACTTACCACAAATCATCTCTCTTTTTCAAGCTAGTTTTGTTCCACGTAGGTGCATTCAAGACAATGTCATCATTGCTCAAGAAATGATGCACTATATGCGAAGAATGAGAGACAAGAAATGCTTCATAGCCATTAAGGTTGATATGGAGAAAGCCTATGATAGGTTGAATTGGAATTTTGTGAAGAATATTCTGCAAGAAATTAATATTCCTGAAAAGATGAATAAAACTATTCTAAGTTGCATTCAGTCAGCCTCTATGAGTGTTCTATGGAATGGCAATAAGACTGAATTTTCTCCCCTGCTAGAGGAATAAGGCAAGATGATCCCCTATCCCCTTATATCTTTGTTTTGTGTATGGACAAACTGTCTCACATTATATCAGAAGTTGTGGCGGAGGGTAGGTGGAAACCTATGCTTACTGGCAAGAAGGGACCGGCAATATCTCACTTGATGTTCGTTGATGATCTCCTTTTATTTGGAGAAGTCTCAACTGACCAAATAAACAACATGATGCAGTGCCTTGATCAATTCTGCTATATGTTTGGGCAGAAAATAAATAGCCAAAAAACCCAAATTTTCTTCTCTAAAAGTACCCCTTGTGATTTGGCTAATTCTATCTCTCATAGATGTGGCTTTAATCGTATTGGTAATTGATAAGTTGATTTTATACTACTTATCTTGTACTAATATGTCTTGATTACTATTTATTCTAGAGTATTTTAGGTTTGATTCTGATGTTTTATTATTTCTTTTGTAGGTTTTTAATTTAGAAGTCTTTGAAAGTCAATTCGGCGTGTTTCTGTGTCAAATAGAGTGAATTCCAAATAATTTGAGTGAAGGTAGTAGCTTGGGCATTGCAGCCACCAATATAGATGTCGCAACGTCCCATTCGTGAAAGAAAACAAAAGAAGGCAGAACCTTGGGCGCCACAGTACCCTACATGCCTGCTTATGGGCATCGTAGCGCCTGTCACCCACGTGAGAACAATATCCAGACAGCAAGTTGGAGGATGCAGCCCCGCGAGAACTAACTCGGGATTTTACTTTCAGGACTCCTATTTTCACTAGGATTTCTATTTTATTTTATTTCTTTTTTCTTTTAAACTTCTTAGAACTTATAAATGAAACTTTTAGAGACTAAATTAGGGTTCCACATTGATTTTCATAGGCTAAGAGTTTCTTTCACCCTTTTCTCTTGTATTTACGTCTAAATTCTATGTAATCATGCTTTCTTTCATAGTTATGAACTAAAATCCCTTCTAGGGCTACGATGTAGTCTAGTTAGGATATTTTGTGATTTGCTACAGATTTAATTCAATAACTTCTTTATTAATTATCTTTTTCTTCTCAATTCTTTATGCCTCTATTTGACTTGCCATCAGATTAATTGATTAGATAATTGCAATGAGACTGGGAGGTAATTTGTAATTAAAGATCATAGGGATTAAGAACATAAGTTGCATGTAGGATAAAAATATACTTCTATGGTCTATGTAGTCAATTAAAGAAGACCAAAGAATTAAATAAATTTCTAGGTTATTCGTAATTCACATAAGAATATAGTGGGTTCATAACTTAGTAATATGTTTGTTTGACCTTGGGAAAGGCTAATAGATAATTTAGGATTCTTGGCTAGCAATTAGGAAGACAATTCTTAATTAATAAAATAGGGATAACAAATCAAAATAGTTATGGTGAAATCGAAAACCCTAGATACTTCTCATCCATCTTTTTACCTCCTTTACTAATCTTGCAATTTAATTATTACTCAATATCAATTCTTGATGTTCTTAATTATTTAGAAAAAATTGGAATACACCCAATTTTTATTGATTAGCCACAATTTCCGTGGGACGATATGCTACTCTCATTTTATTATTTGAAAATAATAACATACACTTGCTTTAGAGTTTTACACAACTGTAATCTAGGCATGTACCTGGTTTATAGCCTAGAAAACGGAAGAAAGGGTAGAGTGGCATATCAGCACCTGGTGGAGAAGGTTAAAGCTCGGTTGACTGGATGGAAAACTTCATGTCTTTCCATGGCTGTAAGATTAACGTTAACCTCTTCAGTTACAAATGTCATTCCTGTGTACTCAATGATGGTGTCAAAAATCCCAAAGGCGGTCTGTTTGGAAATGGAGAAGATGTAGAGAAGTTTTTTATTGGGCCATGCGAATGATACCAGCAAGATGCACACAATAGTGTGGGGAAATATTTGTAAACCTAAAGCCTTTTGGGGTCTGGGCATCTTTACAGCATATGAACGAGGCTTGCTTGCTTAAGCTCTGTTGGAGAGCCCGTATGGAGCATGAAAGTATGTAGATATCGGTGCTCACTAGTAAGTATGGTAGAACTTTGGAGTTGAAGTAAAAAACTCAGACTCTCATCTTTGGAAGATGATGGCTAGTTTGTGGCCGAAGATGGTGGATAATCAGAGGTGGGTTATTGGAGATGGAGAGCAGGTAAGCCTTTGGGAAGATAACTGGATGCCTGGAGTGAAAAGACTTGGAGATCATGCGCTGGTTCCCATTGATAATAGCCAGTTAAGTAAAAAAGCCAAGGACTATGCAAACTCTCCTCTGAAGTGGAACTTGGATTTGCTTGGTCAATTGGTCTCTGATGACCTTATAGCCCAATTTAGAGCCATTCTGCCTCCTAACCCTCTTAATATGAGAGATAAGTTATATTGGGGACCCTCGAATAATGGCCTCTTCTCAATCAAGAGTGCTTATTGTACTTTAATAGAAAACGAGTGGGGTCCGAGAGACAGTTTATGGTCTCAAATATGGAAGATCCCTTGTATTGAAAGGGTGAGAATTTTCATTTGGCAAAGCTGTCATAATAAATTGCAAACAAATGTCCTCTAAAAGCAAGTGGTCAGATTATACCCCCTTTTGCACTTGGTGTGATAAGCAGTTTGAATATACTCTTCATGTATTACGAGATTGCCACCAAGCTAACTATCTCTGGACTCAGTTAGTGGTTCCGTCCTAGGTGACAAATTTTTTCAGATGTTCCCTAGCTGAATGGTTTCATTTAAATCTAAACAGTCAGCTTGGAAAGAATGAGCAGCATGAGTGGAGTGTAGTGTGGGATACGGTAGCCTAGTTCCTTTGGAAATGGAGGAATGCAGCTATGTTTGATGAGGACTTTATTAGACCCAAGAATCTTATTGCAGTTATCTATGGATTCCTTAACAAAAATCTTGTTGAAACTACAATGATCAACAAAATTTTGCCCCCAGCTAAGGATTGGAGGGATATTAAGTGGGACCCTCCCCTTGTAGGTTGGTGTAAGATCAATTCTGATGGAGCTTCGAAGGGAAATCTGGGACCTGTAGGATGTGTAGCTCTGATGCGTGATCATACAGGGAAATGGCTTGCTGGTTGTGCTAGGAATAATGGGTGCACCACCGCATTTACTGTTGAAGCTTGGGGGGCTTACGATGGCCTGTACATGACTTGGGAAAAAGGAGTCCATTACGTTATTCTAGAATGTGACTCCACTGCTCTTATCCAAGCCATTAAGAAGGGAAGGGAAGATCCCACGTCTTCTTGCCAAATCATCTCAGCTATAGTCAGATTGATGGCTCAGAGTTGGGAAGTTAGTTTATTTTCTAACTTCCGGGAAGCAAATAGGTGTGCGGATTGGCTAGCTAATCTTGGTTGCAAGATGGAACCAGGTTGGCATTTCTTCCACTCTCCCCCCACGGAGGTGCAGCTCCTGTTATTGGGTGATTTGTCTGGGGTTTCCATGCCCCGTCGTGTTCTGCAGCAGCTTTTTCTTTGTTTTTGGGCTTTTGCCCATTGTCTAACCAAAAAAAAAAAAAAAAAAAAGAGGAAAAAATGTATAAAGCCATAACATTATGAGTTTATTATAGATTTATACCTTGTTCTAAAAATAATGATATTTTGTTATTCACTTTTGTCATGGTCATTTGTCATTCTTGACAATATGCAAGATAAATTGAGACATTTAAAATATATTTTAAATTCGTCTTTCTTTTTTTGTTTGTTCGTAAAATAAAAGTTAAAGGTGATGAGAAACTATTTTATAGGTCAGGACATGCCACAGTCACAATAAAGACTTATACTAGTACTTACGATTTGTCTATCAAAGAGGGACCGGTAAAAAGTAAATTTAAGAATAATTTTATTCAACATTTTCATTTAACAAAATTAAATTGATAACTGTTCATTAGAACAGGTATCAAGAGTGTTAACACATTCTCTACACATAACTTCTTTACCTAAACTTTGGTAATGTAGACTAATATTTTTATAGGTGTCTAATTGCACCTTAAATTGATTGGTGATTACTCTATCTCTTTTATTCAATTTTTTCCCAACCATTTTTCAAATTTTTGTATATGTTATTCACACTTCAAATAAAATCATTTTTTTTTAATTATTCTTTGGAATTTTGCTGTTCTGCATCCTGAAGCACCCTTGAGAGGGACATCGCAACAACTTTTTCTTGGTGGTTATTGGTTATGGTGTTATTTTAGTGGTATTATTAGTGAGTTACATGTTTTCACTTCCTATAAGGGAGTTTCTTAAAAAATATATATATTTTATCTTTAAGAATTTATATTTTTTTTTCAATTTATTTCTTTTATCTGTCCAATTGAATTTAATATTGATTAAGTCCAATTTATAACTCCTCTAAAGCATTATCAATTTGTTAAAAGTGAGAGGTTAATATTATCGATATTGGAATCAGATGGCTAAAACTTTTGTTAAAAGTAATGGACTAAAACTGTAATTAAAATATTACCAAAAAAAAAACTGTAATTAAACCTTATTTTTAAATATTTCTTCTTTAGTTTTAAGCTTTTTAGGGACACAAATAATTGGTACTTAACTACCAAAAAAAAAAAAAAAAAAACTACCAAAGGGGTTTAGTGGAAAAAATGAGCAAGGGTTTTAGTTTTAGCCTTTTAGCTGTGTCTGAGCTGAGCTCCCTCTCAAATCGAGAGAACAATGGGGAAAGAAGGCGATCTCTGGGACGATTCTGCTCTCATCAACGCCTTCGACCATGCTATCTCTAACTACAAGGTTTTCTTCCCTTCCAATATCTCCTTTTCGAGCATTAAAAGATGCAAATTTCAACCCCATTATTCAAAATAATTTCTCTTTTTCAATTCCTTTTCGCCAGAATCAGTGTTTGGATTCAATTAGTAGTGGTTTCCTGTATAATCTCACTACTTTGCTCGGTTGGTAAAGGTTGTAGAATTCTGGGCTTCACAACCTTGTTTGTGTTTTGATGCTTTGGGCTTTATCTGTATTTTCTAGAACCCTCGTTAGTGTTTCTGAAGTTTGAGACAAAGCGCTAGTAACTTCAGCTTCGCTTGTTTGGACCACTTTGTGGTAAGATAAGACTTAGTTTGGATAGCTTCTCCAAGAATTGATTTTTTTAGAGAGAGATGAAGATGGAAGAATTGGGGTGTTTTTGAAAGTGTTTTGGTTTTTTTGTTTTTAAAAACAGTTTTTGAAACAGCTATTTCTTGTTCTTGTTTTCTTGTTTTTAAAACAGTTTTGTGAGAAGAAATTTTTAAAAACAGTTTTCAAAAACAGTTTTACCNCTTAGTTTGGATAGCTTATCCAAGAATTGATTTTTTTAGAGAGAGATGAAGATGGAAGAACTGATTTCCAAAAGAATTGATTTTTGAAGAAGCTAGGTGAAGTTGCTTGTCTCAAAATTAGGGTGTATGTTTCACTGGTTTGCACGGGATGCAGTAAATAATATGGTTTGCACTTTACAAGGCAGTAAATAGAGTGGTTTGTCCTATAGGAGGCAATAAATAGAGAATTGATTTTATTGCACAAACATGCGCTAATAGGTGTAGTTTATTGCATGTATTATGAAAAGTCAGAACGTGTTGCATAATAGAGAAACTTGTGTGCCTTATTTTCTAAACAAGTATAGGAAAACTGAAGTTGTTGATGGGCTGGCACAATAATCATCTAAAAGGAAAAGGAAAAAAAAAGGCTTTTGAATTGATGGAGTGAGGACTACTACTGAAATTTGTTTCTCATTGAAGGATAATATTCTGTACAAGAATATATGTGTTTCTCAATATTCTAATGTAGTGCATGATGCCTTGTTCTTTATTGCTAGTAATGGTTGCTTGGTTAACTAGCAAGCTTAGCTGCAAACTATTTATGTTTTCGCCTGTTGTATGTGAAATTTGATATTTGGTTAAACACTATTTCAAAACTGAACTGTCATATTGATATTGTCTTTCACTTTAGTTGTGGTGAGTTATCAACACTTCTCCTCACTTATTTTACCCTTCTACAGGTAATGCATAGCAACAAAAACAAAGATTGCTCAGCTGTTGAGGCGGAGCAGAGAGAGCGATTGGAAGCACCAAAGGAATTAAACTCTAATAATGACTTTGAAAATCCTGAGACAAGAAGGTAGAATGTAACTGGGTCAAACCCTAAGTTACATATTGATCATCTGGGCATCTTTGTGTTCTATATTTTTCACCATCTCATTTTTGCTTATAAACACAGGGATACTGATTCAGGAGAGACTAGTAATGTTTCATCCTTGGAAGAAAATTGTCCTGTAAATCCACATGCTGCCCAACCTTCTTTGGATACAACAAGCAATCAAAACATACAAGGTACAGGAGGTGTACATAATGGTTATCCTGATGGACTAGTTGCAGATGATTATAGTCGGTTAGTCAGCCAGTACTATGAGCTTGAGGAGAAAAGGCAGAAAATTTTGGAGCAACTTAATCAATATGGTGGTTGGAATTATCAATATCCAACTGATGCTTCTAATTTTGGTGCACCATATTCAAATTCTCAAGAGTATTCAACATCTGCATGCCAAGTTTCTCATCCGAATGTACTCTGTTCATGTTGCCCATGTTTCAGTCAATGTTCGTTGGCTACATGTGCATCAGTTCCTTGCTGTTCTCTGGGTGGAACATGTGTTGGTAAACCTTGTAATGATGATTCTGTTGTACCGGGTCCTGAAAAGTTAGGTCAAGATAACAAAATCCTCAAGACAGCAATGGGAGCAGCAGAAAGGGCAATGTCTACCATTAGAACAACCATTTCTGGTGATTCTAATATGAAAGAAGGTAACCATGGCTACCCAATAGTAGGCAGTTGCATGAATATCTTAGTTTCTGTAAATTGATTGAATGACTTAGTGACTTGGCCCGTCCGTGTTTCTGATATCAAGTGTATTTACTGGGTTCTCTTCTTGTAAGTGTGACTTCTTAAGATTAATACTCTAGGGCCATTTGTTGTAGCAAGGGAACAAAATGGTTTCAAGAAAGTGCCAAATATGTAGGCTCTTATGATCTTCCCTTTCTCTAGTTAATTGAGTGAAAAATTAGAATTTGTGATTGTTAGCAACTTAGCATTAGATGACCTTGTACACTGCTGACAAGTGCTTCTTACTTTATCTGAGTTTTTTAATATTCCTCAATGATTTAAGCCTTTGACATTTTCCTTGATGCTTCTGTTGGATATTGTTCTTTTCTACTGTTGCTTCTTAAACTGATGAAGAAAGACCTAAATTCTATTTTAAATGGAGTTTCCATGACATGTCCTCTTTTATACTTTAATGAATTAAAGTACGCTATCAGCCATCTTAGTGTCTGCTGGATCTTCAGTAGTTCTGTTGCTGTATTGACTTCTCCTTTGTTTTAGTTGTTTGGTATTGGGAACCAATTGTTGGACTCCAACGCCCTTTCCAGTTGTGTTTTGTGGTTTTACATTTGTACTGTCTAGTCATGCTTAGATGTATATGATACTCAGCATAATTGTTTCTCCATGGAATTCAGAGAAAGAGAGAAAACATTCTGAGCTGGATCAATGTACTGACTCAGAGACGGACCTTACTGATCTTTTAAATGCTTGGTATTCTGCTGGCTTCTACACAGGAAAGTAAGTACTTACCCAAACTTTTATAATATAATATTGATGGAACTAGATATCATATGTTCTTCATACCAAATCAGTAGTAAACAAGACTTCTATTCTATTTTCTATATTCTTACAAAAAATGCCTTTTTACACACTGATATACAGAAGGTAATTGATAAGAGTTTGGTGTTCTCTTAAAAAAAAAAATCTAAATCAGAATGGTAGCAGTTTTGATGCTAGTAATAGCTATTTGACTTGCAATTTTCATAAAAAATCAGAGGCATTCTTGGTTGCACTTTTTTAACATAGTGGTCTGGCTAGATAACCTCTTGATAGTCCCTAGCCTGCCTGGTCAAATTTGTTTGGTGCACCTTTCTCCCCATTATTTCTGAGGTTTGGATGCTGAATGTGGTCATATATATAGTGAAGGAGTGAAATATGACTCAAGGGCTATGCATAAACTATATGTTATACCCTTTTGTGCCTAATTGAAGTGCATTTGATTTAATTAATCATTGCAGTGTTGTCTGTGTTGGATCTTTGTTGACAGTTGAAAGTGAACTTGTTATCACTCCAAAAGTTGGCAAGTGCATGTCATTGTTGAGCCATTTTGGACCATCTGAAACTTTCAATTTTTTTTATCTTTACATCATCCCATTGTTCTTTCAATAATGATTGGAATTCTGATGATAATGTTTCCATCTAGTACTTCAATTGATCAAAACAATTTTTCTATTTTGACACTCAGATATTTAACTGTTCTTTATGACAACAGGTATCTTGTTGAGCAATCCATGGCAAACAGAAAATAGAGATAATCTTTCTCCTAGAACTTCATGCCGAGGCAAAAGGGTTGTAATACAAATCTTGTCAATATACTAAATTTTTAGGTAACTTTTATAAGGATTTACTGCTTCTGGAAATTAAGAGAATGTTGATATTCCAATCTTATTTGAGCTGCTGGCTCAGTACAAATTTTCATGTCCTGGACAAAGATTTCTGAAATTTAGCAAGTTTATACTAGATGTATTTTAGGTAAAAAAAATTTGCCTCCTGTGCTGCAGACGTGAATATGTTAATATGTGGCCGGAATTTGCTGGAGAATGACAAATCTTAAAATGCATAGATGATTTTGCTTAGTTTGCTTGCTCTTTTGTAGCATTAGGAATGGAGTGTAATCATATGACTTAAGAGGCTATGAAGGTTTAGGAAGCAGTTCATGTGGAGGCCAGTTCAGATGCTTTGGGGTCTCATGGATTTCTAGGTGCCGCTTCTCTTGTTTTTCGTTTGTGTAGATAGATGAGTTCTGCAGGTTTGAGTCTGTTTCTTTATGGCCAAAAAGAAAAAGTATGTTTCTCTATTCACTGTTTTTCTTGTGCCTCAAAGAGAGAAAAAAAAAAGAAGAAAAAATCTGTAGGCTAAATGAGAGTCGCAATAGCCAACATCTTTGATTAAATAAAAGATCACCAACAATGACACTCGCTTGAACAATTAATATTTTATTTAATTATTTATTGCACAGTTACAGCTCATGATAATAATAGGGGAATGAAAAATTATTAGGGTGTTGCTGCATCTCATTTTTATTGCCCTTAATATTGAATTAAAATTATATTTGAGATTTCGTATAACAATTGGGAGTAATCTCACATTATATGGTGGGTAGATACCATGTTTGGTATGATATGATAATGGTATTAATTTTACATTCCATGCAATCTTGAATTTTAGGGTGTAATATTGAATTACAATAATTTAATGCCAACATACTTAACATCATAACTCAATGCTATAATCTAAGATTATTATTACTCAAACATACACAATATAACTGGTTGAAGAATTTTTTAAAAAAGTTAAGGTTCCAATCTTCATTCTCCTATATTTCACTACAAAATCTCATTCTCTCTAACTATGACAAAAAACAAATCTAAGATTATAAGTTATTTGAGATTACAATTTTTATGGTTTTACTTAGTAATAAATATGTAATAATTTTTTTTAAGCTAGCAAGGTTTAATTTTTAGGTTAATATCAGGAGAATTTTTTTCTAGATGCACCAGGCTAATGTGAGTGTATTCTTTAAATTACTTAATGAACTTAATCTTGTTGTGTAAAGGTTGACCAAGGATACTTGACTTATAAAAAACAAGTTATTTAAGACATACCAATTATCTACTTAGTTTTATGTGTTGTCACATTGCGTTTGGTTGGATAGATAAAAGACTTGAGAGAATGGGAAATAATTGTTAAAAACTAAAAATTATAACTGATAGCAAATTTGAAATGGGAATGATAATTTCTTCACATAAATGAAAGTTCTTCGATTAGAATCATGCTGTGATCCTTAGTTTATAAGCATAAACTAGTTACAGTATGCCTGGGCCTTGGAAATTGAACAACTTATCTGCCTCTTAAACCTTTGTGCATAAAAAATGCTCATTTTTTTTTTCCCTTTAGAAANTAAAAAAAATTTGGGAGTTGGGTGGGGGTGTTGGGGTAGAAAGAAAGAGGATTGATAGAGTGAATTTGAAATACACTCTATTTTGAGTAAATTTGAAATACACTATATTGAGACTTTGAAAGTCACAATAAGAATACATTTGAATTTTAAAAATACCTTAAAAATTACACAAACAAGGTAATTTAAAATTAGCATTTCAAATACACTCTACAAATACATTACACTCTACAAATACCCCATCCAAACACACCCACTTAATCTTGTTGTGTAAAGGTTGACCAAGGATACTTGACTTATAAAAAACAAGTTATTTAAGACATGCCAATTATCTACTTAGTTTTATGTGTTATCACATTGCGTTTGGTTGGATAGATAAAAGACTTGAGAGAATGGGAAATAATTGTTAAAAACTAAAAATTATAACTGATAGCAAGTTTGAAATGGGAATGATAATTTCTTCACATAAATGAAAGTTCTTCGATTAGAATCATGCTGGGGATCCTTAGTTTATAAGCATAAACTAGTTACAGTATGCCTGGGCCTTGGAAATTGAACAACTTATCTGCCTCTTAAACCTTTGTGCATAAAAAGTGCTCATTTTTTTNCCTTTAGAAACAGTATAATTTAAGAAATTATCGTCCATAATTTTTAAAATCTTAATAATATCAATTAATTAATCATTTGATCACATATCACTTTGTCAAGGCAAGGTTATCCTTCGCATCAAAGAATATGTGCAATGATGGATAACTTATGTGACATGCTTTTATACCTATAAATTTAATACTTTACTTTTAAATATGTACATAGCTATATATAACACAATTAATAAAATTTGAAATTAACAAAAAATAATTTCAATGAGACTGGAATAAAATTTGCACAATACTTATAAAATTTGTGCATAAGTTCAAAAAGTAAAATATCAAATATGTGTCCATAAAATATGAGATGTAAACTGCATTCTCTTTGTTATGTAGCATAACTTCCGTCCTTTAATAATATTTAGGTTATTAATTGTAAAATCACAAAGAATACAATTAATATCAAATATATATTATTTAAGCCAATGCTATCAGTTATTGAATTTTTATTTTATTTTATTAATATTTTATTCCATCATATCAAACTCTATTCTAAACAAGACAATCAACCTATTCTATTAACATTTATTCCTTTTATCAACTTTATTTCTATTAAACCAAATGAGCCTCACGTTTTTTAGGGTTCATTAAAAATTAGGATTACCAATAAGCATGTAGATTATATGGTAAATGAGTGTTCTAGTTTAACCAAGGGTGTCGAGTTTGAGCCTTTGAGTATATAGCTGCGTCTATTGGGAGAGCTTTGCCGCCTTTGTGGTTATTCTTGGCTTGAAACTGGATTAGTCGGGCGAAACTTAGACACCTATGAAAAACCAAAAAATTAAAAATTAGGATTTATAATGATCCAATTGAAACAAAATATAAGGACGTTATTGACAAAAACAAAAACAAAAAAAAAAGAGGAAAATTTTAGGAGGGAAAGTATTGTAATAACATCAAAAAAAAATTAAAAAAACTACCACCGCACATGGATTTTTGGCGCCACCGCCATATAAAAACTCCGGTATATGAATGAAAATCCCCAAACTCCAAACCCAGAAACCGCTCTTTCCCTCCACTATCTCCTTTCAGCCAAAGAAAGATGCTTCGTCTCCCACCTTAACCTCTGAGAACTCAAGCCTCTTCCATGGATTCCCTTCCCTGCGTAACGCCCAAAACCCTAACCCTAAACTCGGTTGACTTGTTCCTCACTGCGCACAATTCCTTGTCCCAGCAATCCCTCCAACCCTCGCCACCACCATTGTCACTCCCTCCTTCCCCCGTGCCATCAAATTTCCCCCAATCGAAGTTGATCCCGAAAACCCGTTTCGTGGTCGATGCATTCCGCCTCGCCGGTAATTTCTCTGTCTCCTACTTCCTTTCCCACTTCCACTCTGATCACTACACTGGGCTTAACCCCAATTGGGCCAAAGGCATTGTCTTTTGCTCAGAGACTACTTCTCGGCTTCTCGTTGAAGTACTCAAGGTACCCTCTCATTTTGTATTTCCTTTACCTCTTTGTAAGCCCATTGAAATTGATGAGTGTGAAATTACACTGGTTGATGCCAATCATTGCCCTGGTGCGGTGCAATTCTTATTCAAAATTCCGGGTGTTGATGGAAAATTTGAAAGGTATGTTCACACTGGTGATTTTCGGTTTTCTAATTGGATGACAACTGAACCTCTACTTGGTGCATTTGTGGGTGCGGATGCTGTGTTTCTGGACACAACCTATTGTAATCCTAAGTTTGTGTTTCCTTCCCAAGAGGAGTCTGTTGATTATATTGTTGATGCAGTAGAGAGAATTGGAGGTGAATACGATGGTTCATTGAGAGACGTTTTGTTTCTTGTTGCTACTTATGTTATTGGGAAAGAGAAGATTCTGCTTGAACTTGCAAATAGGTTTAAACGTAAAGTACATGTTGATGCTAGAAAAATGGAGGTTCTGCGGGTTCTTGGGTATGGAGAAAGTGGCACTTTTACGGAGGATGACTCTGAAACTAATATTCATGTTGTTGGGTGGAATGTGTTGGGTGAGACATGGCCATACTTTAGGCCTAATTTTGTTAGAATGAAGGAGATTATGGTGGAACGAGGATACTCTAAGGTTGTAGGCTTTGTTCCAACTGGATGGACTTATGAAGTGAAGCGCAATAGATTTAGTGTGAGGTCCAAGAATTCATTTCAGATTCATCTTGTACCATATAGTGAGCATTCAAACTATGATGAGCTCAGGGATTATGTAAAGTTTTTGAAACCAAAGCGGGTGGTTCCTACTGTGGGTTTAGATGTTGAGAAAACAGACAGTAAACATGCTAACAAAATGAGGAAGCATTTTTCTGGATTAGTTGATGAAATGGCCAACAAGCAGGAATTTTTGAAGGGTTTTCATCGAGGATCTGGTGAAGTGGGTTACAAAGTTGAAAAGGCTGGTAGTGATTCTCTGAAGGCAGTACAGAATATGGAGACAGAACTGAAGTCATCTGATGTAAAAGATGATAAAAGTAATAATTCCAATCTTCCTCTGGATTTGTCTTCTCTCAGAGAATCTGGCTCACAAGATCCTACTTTTCTAAATGATGAAGAAAAAGAGAAAATTATTGAAGAACTTAGTAGATGGTTGCCTGCGTGGGTGACTCGAAGTCAAAAGTTAGATCTGATCAGCAAAGCAGGGAACAATGTTGTTGATGCTGTTTCTATTTTCTGTGAATATGAAGCTGAGTTTCATGAGCAAGTACCTTCTCATCAAACCTCTTTTCCTACATCCAAGTGCAGCCCATTGAATGACACTGATTCACTTTCAAAACCGTTCCTTGTTGCAAACAATAATATCGCTCATAAAAGTGTTGGCATTTCTCCAAGTAAAGAATCTAAGTTACCTAACCTGCGGCATTGTGTAGCAAGTAGCATTTCTCCTTCAAAAAGAAAGAGAAGTAGTGAAAGTAAATCAAGCAAGAAAGTAAAAGTCAATGCAAAATCTGAATCAAGTGGATCAAAGCAATCCACAATAACAAGATTCTTCGGTAAAATATTTCCTAGTGGTAGTCAATCTGGTAACTCCGGATCTAAGCTTGATCAAAGCCTTACAGTTGAAGACTCGTTGACGTCTGATGTTAAAAATTTATACAAGGATGAGATTGATCAGTTTATGCAGATAATAAATGGGAATGAGTCCTTAAAAGAATATGCTGTCACTATAATTGAGAAGACAAAAGGAGATATCAATAAGGCATTGGATATATATTACTCTTGTTCTGCTGATCTTGGTGCAAATGAAAAATCAGTTCAAGCTGGGTGCAGCAGGGACAGCCCTTCAGAAGAAAAACGTGTGTCACCTGAATTGAGAGTTATGCCTGATATTTCTGTGCAGGGAGTGTTAAGAGAGAATGGAGATGCAACTCTTGTATCTTTACCACCTGAAAAATNGAAGACAAAAGGAGATATCAATAAGGCATTGGATATATATTACTCTTGTTCTGCTGATCTTGGTGCAAATGAAAAATCAGTTCAAGCTGGGTGCAGCAGGGACAGCCCTTCAGAAGAAAAACGTGTGTCACCTGAATTGAGAGTTATGCCTGATATTTCTGTGCAGAGAGTGTTAAGAGAGAATGGAGATGCAACTCTTGTATCTTTACCACCTGAAAAATACAACCCTAAAGAGCATGGTTTGTGCTTCTGTTCTTTTTTTTTTTCCCTAGATTTATTCGTTCAGAAGACATTTCTTCAGATTAATGATGTCACTTACTTTTCTAATCTTTATATTCATATTCCTGAATTGCCTTGTGAAATATGAATAAAACTGGCATGAATGACCAGCATGTTGGAGAGATGGGCAGCCTGCTCCATATTTACATCTTGCACGAACCTTCAATTTGCTTGAGGATGAGAAAGGAAAGATAAAAGCTACTTCAATGTTATGCAATATGTTCAGAAGGTTTCTCTGATACCTATCTTATTCCTTCTATTTTGCAATTCTTTGTCTTCCATTTATTGGAATAATGTAACTATTTTGTCTTTTTTGGTAATTGGCCGATTGAGGAACATTATCTGCTGCAATATTTCTATCATGCAGTTTGTTGGCCTTGTCTCCAGCTGATGTACTGCCTGCTGTGTATCTGTGCACAAACAAGTTTGCTGCAGACCATGAAAATATGGTAGGTTTATTTTCAGCCATCATAATTACTTTCCACTCATCTGAACTTCTAAGTTGAGCAATCCATAAGATTGAGACTATCACATTCCATAGTATTAATGAGAATGAAACTTCAACTTGAGTAGTCTGGAAAACTCAAAATCTTGATCCTTTCCCCTTTGCTCTTTTGTGTATGTCATACCATGTTTTAGGATTTGGCCTCACCTGCAAACCTAGGTCCAGATTTCCTTAAAAATAAATTGTGGTAATCGTTTATGCATGGCATTTTATCTCTTCTTTGTTGCTCCAGTGTGCCTCTTGTGAATTAGAATAAACTATTTTACATTCCGTTGTTTTGTTTTGGCAATGCTCTCTCCTTTTCTTCTTCCTCTGTGTTTTGGGATTGTATTTGGCACTCTTGATTCATCCTATTTATGCGTGTGAATATTATGTTACTTTGAGTGTTGATTTTATGGAATGCACTGCAATAACACAATTAGTTATTGTAACAGAGCCTAGGGTAGTTATATATTAAGAAACTTATCTTACGTGTCATACCATTGACGTAGGAGCTAAATATTGGTGGAAGTTTGGTTAGTGCAGCAATGGAAGAGGCATGCGGGACAAATAGATCAAAAATAAGGGAGATGTACAACAAATTTGGTGATCTTGGTTAGATTACTGTTCTCATAGTTTTTGGCTGTTTTGCTTTTTGGTTCTTGTCATTCTGAGACTCTAAAATATTGAATAGCTGTGAAATAGTCTCCTGTTGTTAAAGGTGATGTTGCTCAAGAGTGTCGACAAACACAGAGACTGCTTGCTCCACCAACACCACTTCTAGTTAAGGATGTTTTCTCTGCACTTCAAAAGATAAGGTATGAACAATCAGTCTGTTTTTTCATTTTGACTATGACCTTTCTAGGCATGTGGATTACTACTTAATGCAATGCCTAGGTCTAACTGACAAATGTGATAAGAATTTGCATTTGGTTTCCATGAATTCTTCATTTGTTATTTTGTGAAATAATTTATGTCATAATCATTCATTGTTAAAGCTTTTTTTGTGAGTGACCAATTCTGAATTCACTTTATCACAAAGCAATCCTTTTACTTAAAGTTTTGACTTTCACCACCAGGACTAGGACTCTTATAAGATTACTCAGTGATTAAACTTACTACTGAAGAAAAGATATCTAGTACTTCAAATATAATTTTGAAACTATAAACTCCATGCATGACCTTAATTTTCTAAAACTGCACTTTTTCCATTTAACACAAAATCCCAGGTTTCCTTAACTTGAATACTGAATGAACTGTATAGCATCTTTCATTTGCTGCTTCTTGTTTGTATCAAATTAAAAGATCTTTCCCTCATATTTCATTTATTTTTACATAGTGTGGTTGTATGGAAGATTTTGGATATCTATTATCTGGTGTTTCTAGTGAGTGGCGTGCTTGCCTACAAATTTGTGGAGCCTTTTTCTTAAAAAAATTGTTAAGTGCTTGCCTTGTAGATTCTTATTCCCCTTCTATAATATATTCACTTCTCCAAACCAGTAGATTTTGCATTTTCTAATTGTACTACAAAAAACATTTTAGATGATTTTCCTTCATCTTTTATGTATGAGGCTTTCACTTTGTCAAAAACCATGAAGATGGATCCTAGATCAGAAAAAACTCCAAAACCAGTAATGGAAAGAGAAAATTTTTCTTCAAAAATTTGGAACTATTCATGAAAATGGTTTCTAAAAAGTTTTACACTATGCTTAGGGTTCTATAAGTTTTCTTTTTTGAGAACACTTCGTGTCTTAAAACAATAATAAGATTCTTTTGGGAGTAAAACTATTATAAAATTTCAGTTTGGGTGTGTTTGTAGGCTCTTTCGCCAATTTATCTTTCTATTTGAGCTTTTTGATATCTAGAAAATTCCATTTGTCATAACCCCCCACCCCCTTTTGGAATGATTATTATTTCTATCATGTAAAGACTAATTGTTGTTATATCCATTTCAATTATTATATCTGTTTTTTTTTCCCCCATTAATTTGAGCATTTTCCTCAAGCTCTAGGAATATGTGAACTTTTAGTTTTGTTCAGTGTTCTTATACAGTGCTCAACAGTGTACAAACAGGCAGTGGAAGCACTTCTCGGAAGAAAAGCATAATTGTAAATCTCATGCGTTCTTGCCGTGAGAAGGAAATAAAATTTCTTGTTCGGACCTTGGTAAATCTCAGATCTTTTGGTTCTTAGAACAGTTTTGCAACCTTTTTGTTACTAAATAATGATTCAGATTTCCTTCTGAATTTGCAAAGAAATGAAAAAGAATGTGATATTACTAACATGGTGATCATGCATATACTAGGCATTTGCATTACAAGTACTTTAGACAAATTTCATCTAAGATGTGTGTTAGCTACAGTCAATAGAGTCAATGGAAAAAGAGAGATTTGGCAAAATCTAGGAAACTGGGATTTAGGTTTAGTAGGACAGATAGCAAGAGAGGAGATAGGATGTCACTTATTTTTTTTGGCTAAAATGATGACATCATATAATTGAATCAATAGCTTGTATGTTCTTGTCTTTTATTGTATGAGACAGCAAAGGGGTGTTGCCAGTTTTTCCACTATCCAAAGTGGTAAGAGCCTCTAATCTCTATAACTGTTCATTTGGTATATTCTTCTACACTATTCATCTTGTGTATACCTTCTCTTAATCTTCTTTCATACTTTAGTGGATGGAAATAAAAGAATTCAAATCTTTCTTTGATTTACAATTCTTGCAGTAATTAGTGGAAATTGGGGCAATTGGGGCGTGCCTTGCCCCATTTCTTATACATTAGAAATTTAATGTTATAGTTCCCTAGCAGCCAGCTGTTGAAGTTAGTGTTTGACCTTTTCTTGAGCTCTTTGCATGTTGAAGGTTTTGCAGTTTGCTAAACATATTATTGGAATTTATGGATTTTAGTATTTATGGAGTTAAAATTTTGTGATTATTATAGTTTTGATACCTTTGGTGGTTTCTTGTCCTTGTTGTAGCTCTCTTGTGTACTCTTTGTTCTTCCTTTGTATTTTACTTCCTTATGTAATGTGTATTGATTGTGTTAAATTATTTCCAAACATCTTGATTGATGGATAGAATTTATTAAGCTCTGAAAATAGTTGTCTTCACTTAAATTTAACATAGTAAGGAGACAGATGATATTGCGGGATTCCAAGTATGTCATTTTCACAGGTCACTGCTTCTTGCGCTGAAAAGGAGGGAAGTACCCAATTCCATGCATTGCTCCCTATTGAATGGAGTTGCTGCTGTATTACAAATTTTCTATTGTCTCTAAAATTTCATTTCTCAGCTTTTAGACCATTGAATTCTTTAAAGGATCATGGTTCCCATGTCAGATTTTGGGGTGGGGGATATTTCCTTTATAGTTCATAGAGGCTTTTCCTTGCTTCTATTGACTTTCTTCTCTCCATCATTCCTCCATTCTAAGTTTCTAAAATACTCAAGTTTCCAACATTTCTTTTTCCAAAAATGTGAGTGATACTCAGGCTTTTGACTTGAAATCCCTTTTTCTCTTATTTGATTCTGTTCATTTGTCTTCCAACTAGAATAGTTAAATTTGGACACTCGATTCTTCTGGTGTGTTTAGGTTCTTCCACTTTCTTACCCATTCTCCATAAAGGGAGAAAATCCCCTCCGAAAAATTGAATTTACCTCTAAGATCAAATTTTTCATTTAGACAACGGTATTCAATAGAATTAATACTAACGTCATACGGTTATGTTTATTGCTGATCATCAAAGCTGTCTACTGATACAGGGCAACATCTTGCTCTGATTCAGAAACAGCTGCTCACTTACTTTTGCTTGTCTAGCAACCAGCTACATTTAGAGTAGGCTCACATCCTACAACCCAAGAATGCTTGTCAAACCATATGTCAAGTGCAAAAGACTGAATAAAGAAGATAAATTTCTTGGACTTACATTTCCTCATGCAACTAAGTCCTGAATACTGGTATCACTATATGTGATTATGTAAATCCTCAGTGAAGCTAGACTGTACGGTCTTCTCTTTTTACATATTGTTTTACTATATTGACTGTTCTGAGTATATATATGATGGTGGCTATATGTTCCTATAACTGTGTTTATAGATTTTTTTCTCTCGTGTAAAACTGTCCAGTTTTAAATTTAGCTTCTTGTGTAGGTCCGGAATTTACGGATTGGAGCAATGATTAGAACTGTTTTGCCTGCATTGGCTCAAGCTGTTGTTATGAATTCCTTCCCTACATTGCACCAAGAAGGAACTGCAGAAAAGCTGAAGGAGAAGCTTCAGGTCTAAACCCTTTGATTTTATCTGTCTCCATATTTGTCTTAATAATATTTTCCGTTTTGTCATCCCAAGTTATGTGGTTTTATAGAATCTGTCATCATTTTTCTGACACTATTAGAGAGCCTAACATCCTTGATTGATATAAATTGGAGTTGAGGCCCTTAATTGGCTTTTCAATTTTCATACATAGTTTAGGCATTTAAATAACACTTTTATGGAAGTAAAAATAATTAAAAAACAATTGGGATAACCTGGTGGCTAATATAGAAGTGGAGTTATTTTATCAAAGAGAGACAGAGAGAAGAGAAATGGTGTTAAGAATGATAGAAAAGAGGAAAGTGAAGAGAGAACATAGGAATTTAATTATTGGAAAAAATTAATTAAATGTAGAACCTTATTTTTTGAAGCAGTACTTTTGATTAGTTTTAAAGGTTTTGGGAAGAGCAAGGAGTGTAGAACCCTATCACGTTGTGCTATCTGTGAGAATAGTGGAAAGGTTGTGTGACTAGCTTCTCACATCTATTATTTATACTAACTGTACAGCAATAACGGGCCTAATCATGGGCCTNCCTGGCTTCTCTTGGGTATAGAGCTCCTGGTCTCTTTAAGGGTGTTTCTTTGACCAACATGACACCAGATTGGAGAGCCCTTTTACATTGATTTTTACTTTCTTTTCTTGGTGTTGTCTTTTTATGTGTTTTTCTCCAAGAGGATAGCTTATCCTCTTTTCATCTTGTACTCTTGCTTTCTTAATACAATTCTTCTTTTATTCCCCCCGCGGTGTCACTAGTAGAATGTTTTAGAGGATACCCATTGATCTTTGTTGTGGAGTGATGTAGTTGAAATTAATTTTTTGTGAATAACAGCTTGTCATTGTTTTTGTTTAAAGCCTTAGATCTCATGCAAGTACCTTACTCAAAATTATTAGGAATTTATTGCTACATTCAGAATATCAATTTATGCTTATTTGGAGATTTTTTGTTAGTAATTATTTTTCCCCCTTCCTTTCTAGGTTCTTTCTGGGACAGTTGTTGAAGCATATAACATACTCCCTAGTTTGGTAAGTACTGAATATTTGAAAACCAAGTGTTTCCAATATCTTTTATATATATATATATATTATTCAAAATTGAATTGATTCATGTTGTGGTCTGTTACTTAAAAATTCATGTTTCTCTCTTTCTTGTTTCCTTTGTTGACGGTGGGGAGGGGGGGGGGGGATTGGTAGAAAGTTAGGTGTTAATGTTTTTAAACATATGTTGTTGAAGGTGAGAAATCAAAGGTTTACATCAGCGGGTAGAATACCAAAGTAGATTATTTTAATGTTTTATATAATAAAAAATTGTGTCTAAAATTCAGTATTTACTTCATAGTAATGCATGAATGTTTGATCTTGGCATATTTGTGGTATTGAGGACTCTTGAGCCTGTTCAACAACTTCATAGCAATTCTTTGACTGTATTGAGTTCTTGGCTGTCATAAGGAGGACAAGATTTTGTTCAGAATGTGGCTTGCTTGTGGTTATTTATTCTTTGTGATGTAGGATGGGAAACCCTAGAATATATCTACTAGGTTCTAGAGATGAATAGAGGGAATGAATGGGCAAAAGTGATCTAATACCTCGCCCTCACTGGCAGCGCTCAGGCACGCCTAGTGTGATCCTTTCACTTCATCAGAGAAGAAAAAGTTGCAGATTTGGTTATGTTAGAATATGAACGTGTTAATATGTTATTAGTATTTTGCTGATATGCAGTTGTTATAGTGTTCAGTTTTTTGTTGATCTCTTGTTTTATATACATGCGTGTGTGTGTGCACACACCAAATGCACATTCAGATTTTTTGGGGATGATTATGACGTCTTTCTCTGTTACAGGTGAGTAATAATAGAACTGTCTCAGCATGTTACACATATTTATAATGCAATTTAATCTGTGCAGGATCTTTTAGTCCCGTTTGTCATGAAGGATGGCATCAATTTTTCTGCTTCACATCTGTCAATGGTTCCAGGAATACCTATTAAGCCTATGCTTGCGAAGTATGAACTCTTTCATATGTTGATCCTTTTTTCAGTCTTTTATTTTTATATTTCATTCTAGGAAGAACACCCATTAAGTCTTTTTTTTCTTTTAATTTTTTTTTTACTTGGTAGGATCACCAATGGCATTACCCAGGCACTGAAGCTTTTTGAAAGGAAAGCATTCACTTGTGAGTATAAGTATGTCCTATTCTTCAAGTAGATGTTTCGGTAATCCAATTATAATGCTTTTTTTTTTTTTCTTTTTTTAATTGTGCATATTTTGGAAGGCCACTCACTTAAATTGTGAGCTAAATCATGATATATTGTTATGTTTATAGATATTTACAATCAACTCATCCGTATCTTCTCTGACTATTTCAGTAATTTACTCTGGCATATTGTATGATATTAAGTAAACTTATGGTACTGGTGACTGATGAGCTGTAGTAATACCCATAGTATGGTTATTATTTACATTATAGGCTGAAATGAAGCAAGATTATAGAATCCTCATTCATTTCAGCCTGAAATGGAAGTATGGAAAATATCAATTTGAAATTCTGCTCAAGTCTATTTCTTCAACAGTTGAGAATTTTAAATTAGGGAACACTATTGAGGGCCTTTACAATTACTTGTGTCTCTTCTACATTGATAAACTGCACTGCCTTTCTGCATCACTTGTTAAATTAAGTGTAATTCTAGGTATGATGGTCAGCGAGCCCAAATTCACAAATTAGATGATGGATCTATTCGTGTTTTTTCAAGAAATGGAGATGAAACAACATCAAGATTTCCTGATCTGATTGACAGAATTAAGGAATCATGCAAACCTGCTGCAGTAACTTTCATACTGGATGCAGAAGTATGAAATCCTTTCTGCTTTTTTCTAGTATATATTTTATTTGTTCTTCTTTTTAGCCAATCTCCTGTTATTCATTCTGAGTTTTATGGTTCTTGCTCATTCCAGATTGTTGGTGTTGATAGGAAGAGTGGATATAGGCTTATGTCTTTCNAACATCAAGATTTCCTGATCTGATTGACAGAATTAAGGAATCATGCAAACCTGCTGCAGTAACTTTCATACTGGATGCAGAAGTATGAAATCCTTTCTGCTTTTTTCTAGTATATATTTTATTTGTTCTTCTTTTTAGCCAATCTCCTGTTATTCATTCTGAGTTTTATGGTCCTTGCTCATTCCAGATTGTTGGTGTTGATAGGAAGAGTGGATATAGGCTTATGTCTTTCCAGGAACTATCTTCGCGCAGGAGAGGAGGCAAAGACTCCTTAGTTACCATGGATAGCATAAAGGTTTGAATTTTGCCTTGCTCAAAAGAAACGTCAAAAGCATAGATGGCTAAAGTCTTAAAACCTTTACATGAAACTTACCAAGCATAATATAATATTTTTATTCTTAAATTATTGTGCTGGAGGTTTCGATTGTTTGTTGGATAGTAGGTATTGATTTTCATCCCCTTTAAATACAACAAAAGTTATTAGTTTGTTAATGTTCTCATAAGCCTAGATAGCATCTAAAAGATATCGATAAATGTTTTTCAGGAGAATGACAATGACGGATGTGTAAACTGAAGGATGCAAAAATTTAACCATTTTATACTAGTAATTTAACCACATTTGCAGAACGGATACCTTTATAATGTTACAAGTCCTTTATGGGTTATTAAGGGTCTGTTTGGTTTGGCTGTTTTCTGTTTCCATTTTCATTGAAAACAGAAATAGACCTGAAAATGTTTTCAAAGAAAACAATGAAAATATTTCCAAAAGTTGGCAGAAAAATGAAAACGTGTAAAAGATGTTTTCACTGTTTTCTCTCCAATGACCAGTGGCATTTTTGTAATTCATGTCACTTATCTTTTCTTTTCTTTTTTTCTGATTATTATTTCTTCTAGTCACCACCTACTTCCAGAACGACAAATCAGATACTGAACGGCCTCCATCTACTCAACTCCATTTGCTATGCTGAAGAACAGTGGTGTAGTTTCACCCATAGCAATCTGTAATTGGTGTCCAAAAGGGGAATTTCTATTTCCATCTAAATGAAGCTCCACAAATTACCGCCAGTGTGAGTTTAATATCTATAAAAGAAAACAATTGGATATAGTCCCGGCCTGTTGATTTCCCAGCAAATGAGGCAAATCTTTCCTCCATTCTTTTGCTGCAGAAAATATTATTCTTTTATTGGCAAGTTTGAAAACATCAGATTTTCAAACCAAACACTCTCTCAAAATTGAAAAGAGAAAACGAAAATAATTATTTTTGAAAATGAAAATTGGAGATGAAAATATGAAAACATTTTCCAAACCAAACACATCCTAAAATATCTGTCTATCCTCCCAAGGTCATATTTATAGTTGTAACTCTTTTAGTTCTTACTAAGATGTTACAGATATCTAGATTCTAGATGATTCTTGATTGATTGATTTGAATGTGAAACATCAGCAAGTGCCTAGGTAGAGCTGGTAGATCCAGAGATAGTTATCATATAACTCCTCTGTGCATACCACTGGTGGTGAGCTAAGTTGATGCAGGCAAAACAGAAACTAAAATGCTCTCTGAAATTGCATTATGAAAGTCGATTCCAATAACTGTAAAATCTCTTAAAGTAGGACTTACATGTAGGCCCAATAAAAAGTAATTCTAGTCCTATTAGTAGTATATCCCCCCTAAATTAGATAATATCAATCCAAAATCAAATAGGAAACTTATGCTAGTTCCTCATTATGTAATTTGTGCACAAGTTTTGTCTAGATGGGGCTGAATTCATAGGAGTTAAATTTGGTTTTTTTTGTTGTACAGTTTTAACATTGGAGTTTTTACTTGTCTAGCATATAAGTTTCATTTCTCTGGGGAAGGAAAATTGTTGAATTTAAATTCAAATTTCAGAACATGCTATATGTGATTAGAAAATGTTGAAATCCCAAAGATTACAGGATTGGCAATCAAGGAGTTTATTGACTTTCCATAAATAGCTCATTTAATAGGGTAGCTGTAAATCCCTTAGATTAAGCTGTATTTAGTTGTAATTTCCTAGATTAGACTATTTCTGATTTTGAGGGATTGATTGGTTGTATCAAATCCCTATAAATTCAGAGCTCCTTCACCATTTAGGTAAGGAAGCCAATACAAAAATTCTACAGAAAATCAATTTATCTTCAGTTTACCAAGAAAATCAATGATGGTTATCAAAGAATTAATTATGAGAGGTGAAAACCCAGTTATAGTGCAAGTTAACTGAGAAGGTTTCTGTTCTTAGCTTTCATACTCAATTCGATGGAATTGTTTGATCTTAAAGAGGACCTTTTATAATTTCGCACGTGAGGAGCTATTTCTTGGTTTTGTCCAGTCATTAATAACTTGATTATTTTTAGATAATAATATATAGAAACAACGCTCGGAAGAAGTCCTATTGAAACCAAGAAATATAGGCATGCCTGCCATCCACACCAGAATAAATGAAGTTTTCCAAAAAAATCTGCTAGTGGAGGAAGACCTCCTAAGGATAAGAGACATAGGGCTAAAGAGAGAGCCAAAAAATGATCTTTTGTGTATAATCCTGCATAATCTCGAATGTTATCAGTTTTGGTATGTAGACCAAATGACACAATGCAAGCAAAAGTTCCTAGATTCATGGAGATATAGAACAGCATATAAGTTATCATGCTTGCATATCCACCATTTGAGTCTCCAACAATTATTCCAATATTTACATATCTGATTTGACCTATGGATGAATACACAAGCATACGTTTCATGCTTGTTTGAGTAATAGCAATGAGATTCCCCAATATCATGCTAAGAATAGCTAGGATTTCCAGAAGAAGATGCCGTTCGTTTGATGAGAAATAAAAAGGAATATTGAAAATTCGAGTGGCTGAAGCTGAAGCAGCTACTTTCAAAGTAACAGAAAGAAAAGCAACGACTAGAGTGAATTATTTCAATGTTGATTGATTGTCCTATTTTCCCTGGTAGTTCTACATCACCCACTGTTAAAATAGAACATGCAAATATTCAGTATTACTGGATATCCAAAATGCTGATATAGTGAGCCAAGCCCCTTAGTTCATAACAAGGGCAATTTGAATGAGAATGAACAAGTTGATGGCGATGTTCTGTTTCGGTTTTATGTTAGTATCAGCTCCTCTTTCTCTCTGTCTGACATAGACAGTGCATTTTCATTTCAATACTTTGCACTGAAATTTTCCTGTTAGCAATGGCACAAAATCCAATTGTTATGTAGCTTTTAGCTTTTTATAAATGGATCAAAACCAAACTTAAAATTCTACATGACTAACTCCCAATTTTAGTTAGTCATAATTGCCTACTTGTCTATTTCTTTTAGTTAATGGATTTAATTTCTTGAATGCATATTCTTTTTCGGAATATTTAAGGACATGGGAAGCTTGAGTTTTAGTGATAGAATATAAAGGAGTCTCTGACCTTCAACTTTCTACTCTTTTCTCTGATTTGAGCTTCTAAACTGTAGGTGCCACATCGTTTGGCGGTGGATTTTTGCAACTTTCGTATTTTACATTTGTGATCTAATAAAATTGTCACACATGATATCTTTTTCATTTGGGGGCCACCTGTCAACTTCAACTCCAGCTTTTTGTTAAAATTTTGGAGATTTTTTTTTCCCTGATATCTTCTGTTCATGCAGGTGGACATTTGCGTGTTTGTCTTTGATATCATGTTTGCCAACAGAGAGCAGTAATTCTCATGAACTTTTTTTAATTTTAAGTTTGTGCAGTTGAAATTTCTTAAATTGCTAGATGAGATAATGAAGCAGTGGAAATTAAATGAAAAGCTAGATCTCTTTGGGTCCATCCCAAAGAAGGAGAAAATAACTAAGAGACATTGTATTGATGCTGGAAAAACTGAATTACGAGAAATAAACTTGTAAAATTTATAGTACTCCGAAACCTTCTAAGACTAATAAAGCTAAAAACCTTGTGAGACTAGGAAAACTAAAACGACTAAACTTGCTTTGGAAGACAAGGACTGACTAGACTTCAAAAAGGAAATTACGAAGTGAGGAAAATACTGTTCACGCTACTGTAGCATGACACGCTTCATGCTACAGTAGCTTGGGTGGTTCTGTCCTGCATCAGATAATTGGTTCCTCATGCAGTACATACATTTGATTCTGTTATCAAGTGATCTCTTGAACATGCTCTGTCTTCCACTTATTAATCATAATAGTGTAGTTCACCATTGATGATCAAGCATGTGGGTCTAATGTCAGAAGGAAAGCATATCTCTATAGGCAGTACTGATTTATTTAATATTCTCTCACTTGAGCTTGTACACTCAGATTATCCTTGTTAAGCTGCTGATGTTGCCATTCAATACATTGACCTATTCCAATACTTGATTGCAGGCTTTTGGGTTTTCCTCTCCGCCTAAGACGAAAGTGTATGCATCTCTGCATCCTATTAGATTATGACTCCTTTGCATTTCTAGGCAAGTTATAATTATACTCTAACTCTAGTTATACTGTAATTTTAATATTTTTTCCTGTCTTGAGAAAAAAATAACAGATTTGAAGGATCTCTTCTATGATGAGAAGCCTGGCTATTTTGAATATGCAAAGGAAATGACTGTAAGTACTTCAGTTTAAGATTACAAGTTCTTAGTGGAATTCATCTTTGTGGTTAGAGTTTGATGAGCTGTTTATATGTAGGTTGAAGCAGATGATGCATGCCTAACGGCTGAAGCCACATTAACTAAGATAAACAGTTTCCTGGAAGATGCAATCCGCTCATCTTGTGAAGGAATTATGGTAAAATCTTTAGATGTTGATGCTGGGTATTCTCCATCAAAGCGTGCTGACACATGGTTAAAGGTTATTTGTGCTCCTGGACTATGGTCATTTTGTATCGAATATACATACTGGCACAGAAATTGAACAGTTATTATAATTCTAAGGTGGTTTCATTTGTAGGTCAAGCGAGACTATGTGGAAGGTTTAAATGATTCTCTTGATTTAGTACCAATTGGTGCTTGGCATGGAAATGGAAGGAAAGCTGGATGGTAATTTATCATGTTCCATATTGGCCCTGTCTATCTTAATTTGCTCAAGACACTGCATTGGCATAAAATTAAGAACGTTTCATCTAACATTTCCGAGGCCATGTCATTCAAGGAAAAGTAACAACAGTGTGGAAAAGGAAATGAATATAATTTGAACAAGTATACATCAATTTTTTTAAAACAATAAAAATACAAGAGGATTCTCACCAATAAAATACTGAAAGTTTGAAAGATCAAATCAAAATAGGATTTCCACCAGTGTGCAAGAAAGGATTTAAATAATCTTTTGTATGGGTTGAAGAAGTTCTAAATGACTCTGGTCAACAAGAATGAGCATGACTACACCAAGAAATGTACTGCTCTGGATCTGTAACTAGGCCTTTTGTTTTCAAGTGAGACCATGAAGTTCTATTATATTTCTCATTGATTACTTCTCTCTTGTGGCGCTCAAAAACTGTATAATGAAAAAGGAAATGAAGTTGGAGGATGGGAATGTGTTTCACAATTGATTCATGTTAGGTTTTTACAAATACAGTACAGTGCTTTTCCCGTACTCTATTTGAGCTAATTCTGTTAATTTTGCAGGTATAGTCCATTTCTCATGGCATGTTACAATCCCGAAACTGAGGAGTATCAAAGTGTGTGTCGTGTGATGTCTGGCTTCTCCGATTCCTTTTACATAGAGGTAAAAATGGTTGACTTATCTCTAAAATGGTTTTTTTCTTTTTTTCTTCTAAGCTGAAACTGAAAATGCCATGTGGTCATGTTAATTCTTATCTAAAGAAGTTCTGTGCTTGTTAATGATGGCCAGAGCTTGTGGCAAAGTGGCCATGCCACCCGACTTTATGTATAAAATTCCATATAATCTTCCCTTTTGAAGCGTCTATTTGTAATGTTTAATTTCTTTGTCCTGCCTTTGAAATTTTACTCCTTAAAATATGTAACCAGTTATCTATCCATTACTTTCTCTTACATATTTTATAATAAATAGTGGTTAACCTTAATGTATGACTTCTTTAAGTTAGTAGTCATTCATATTTGGGAAAACTGCCCCCCAAGGATCCTCAAGAAATATTTTAGACCATGAAGGATGCCTTTTGTCACAACCCTAGCACCTCAACTAGCAATCGTGCGGCACTTAGCACAGTCCGTCACACTAAGCCTGCCTTTTAACCCGAAATGGATGCTCCAAAGAGACTAGAAAGGGACTTAGAGATTTTGATGATTCAAGAGCAAAGCAAGAACACAAAGGAGTTTGTGAAGAATGCTTTGTATTGCTCTAGAGAGGTGTATTTACAACTTCCCAAGAATCTCCCAGGATGGGTGCAAATGAAAGCCAAGAGGCCTATTTATAGTTGTGGCATCAAGCCTAAGGTTATGCCACAAGTTTCTAGATCCTACCATGTCTAGAATGTACAAGAACATCTACAAAGTTATAGTTTTATCTACAACATGCCTCAAGGTTTCTAGAACCTTCTAGCCGACTCTAGAGTCCTCTAGGATTGTCTAGTTCCTTCATCCAAGTTCTAGGATGCTCCGGAATCTTCTAGAAGCTTTCACATCCTTCCAGCACCTTCCAGGATGTTCTAGAATCTTCCAGCACCTTCTAGCAAATGCTAGCGTGCTCTAGAATATTCTAGAGTTTTCTAGACTTGAGTTGAGTTCATCAAACTCTAGCTCTCTCTAGAAATCACTAGGCCACTCTAGAACTTTCTTTTGTAGTAACTTGTAGAAAAGTCTAGATCCTTTAGGCAAGCATCATTTCTTTGGATTTTGTGGGGCAATTTGAGCGGGACATGACACCCTCCCCCACTCAAGTTCGCGACGCCCTCGTCGCGCCTTCAAGTTTGAACCTCTCTATGTGGTCTTTGAATTGCCACAAAGAATCTTCGAGTTCCCAGCTTGCCTCAATGTCTGAGGCATTCTTCCATTTTACCAAGTATTCCCGATAACTTGGCACACCCCTTCGCCGAATCAAGTGATCCGCCAAGATTGAGTCCACTTACCTATCAAAGGAGGTTACTACCACAGTGGGTGCCCTCTTTGATTCTCCTCGGCTTGCATCTTCCTCATCTCCATGATAAGGCTTCAACATACTTACATGAAAGACTAAGTAGATTTTAAGCTTAGGAGGGAGTTGTAGTTTGTAGGACACCTTAGCCACTCGCTTAAGGACTGGAAATGGCCCTTCATACTTCCGCACCAAGCCCTTGTGAACCTTCCGCAAGGTCTTGAATTGTTGGGGCAATAACTTGATAAGGACTAAATCCCTTTCTTGAAACTCTACCATCCTCCTTTTCTTGTCAGCCCACTTCTTCATCCGTTTGGTCGCCTTGTTCAAATAGGCCCGGGCCAACTCAGCTTGCTCATGCCACACCTTAGCAAATTTGAAGGCAGCAGGACTTTTACCTTCATAGCTTGTGGCCAAAGCATGAGGAGTCATGGGTTGCTGTCCCATGATGATCTCGAAGGGACTCTTGCCTGTGGACTCGCTTCGCTGCAAGTTATAAGAAAATTGGGTTACATCTAGCAACTTTGCCCAATCATGTTGGTTGGCACTAACAAAGTGCCTAAGATAGAGCTCTAGCAACGCGTTGGCACGCTCCGTCTGTCCATTGCTCTGCGATGAAAACTTGTGGAAAAGTTCAAGTCCAATCCCAATAACTTGAACAACTCCATCCAAAACTTCCCGGTAAATCATGGGTCTCGGTCACTCACGATGTTCGACAGGATTCCCCAATGCTTCACGACATGCTTGAGGAATAACCGCGCGGCTCATCGGCGGTGCAATCCGCTGAGGCGGGGATGAAGGTTGCATACTTGCTGAAGCGATCAATGACTACAATTATGCTGCCAAATGTCACGTCCTGCTCAAATTGCCCCGCAAAATCCAAAGAAATGGTGCTTGCCTAAAGGATCTAGACTTTTCTACACAGGAAAGTTCTAGAGTGGCCTTGTGATGTCTAGAGAAAGCTAGAGTTTAATGGACTCAACTCAAGTCTAGAAGACTCTAGAATGTTCTAGAGTACACTAGCATGTGCTAGAAGGTGCTGGAAGATTCTAGAAGGTGCCGGAAGACTTTGGAAGGTTCTGGAAGATTCTAGAACATCTTGGAAGGTGCTGGAAGGATGTGGAAGCTTCTGGAGCATCCTAGAACTTGGACGAAGGAACTAGACAATCCTAGAGGACTTTAGAGTTGGCTAGAAGGTTCTAGAAACCTTGAGGCATGTTGTAGACAAAACTAGAACTTTGTAGATGTTCTTGTACATTCTAGACATAGTAGGATCTAGAAACTTATGGCATAACCTTAGGCTTGATGCCACAACTATAAATAGGCCTCTTGGCCTTCATTTGTACCCATCCTGAGAAATTCTTGTAGAGCAATACAAAGCATTCTTCACAATCTCCTTTGTGTTCTTGCTTTGCTCTTGAATCCTCAAAGTCTCTAAGTCCCTTTCTAGTCTCTTTGGAACATCCATTTTGAGAAAGAGGCAGGCTTAGTGCGACGGACTGTGCTAAGTGCCGCACGATTGCTAGTTGAGGTGCTAGGGTCGTGACACAAAGCCCTCTAATTTTGGCAAGAAAGTGATGAAATCCATCGAGACACTCTCTCATGGTCTCTCTAGAATAGGCAACTGCTCCAATAAACCACTTGGTGCATGTTGCTCCGTCTTGTCTTGTTGGCATACAAGACAAGTTCTCACATAGCTTCAACATCATCTCGCAGTTGAGGCCAATAGTAAATAGACTTGATCAAGGCAAGTGTGCGTCTCATACCTGGGTGACCAGCCCATAGGGAATCATAGCACTCCTTGATCAGCTCCTTTCTTAAGTTCCCCCACTTCGGCACGTAGATGCGACTCTCCTTGGCGTAAAGTAGTCCGTCACTTAGCCAGAATCGCCTCGTCTTTCCTTCCTTAACAAGGGTGAGGAAGTTTTGTGCCAAGGCATCATGCTTTAACCTTTCTTTGATCCTTTCAAGCAAGGGACTGCTTGGTCTACTCAGGGCTGCTAACTCCGCCTTTCGACTTAATGCATCAGCCACCACGTTTGCCTTGCCAGGCTTGTACTAAGCTTGTAATCAAACTCCGCCAAGAAATCTTGCCACCGAGCTTGCTTGGGGCTCAACATCTTCTAAGTTTAGAAGTAGCTAGTTGCTACATTACCTGTCATGATCACAAAGTGAGAACCTAACAAGTGGTGTCGCCACACCCTTAGACAATGAATGATAGCTGTCATTTCCTTTTCCTGTACCGTGTAGCGGCACTCGATGTTGTTGAGCTTACGACTCTCATACGCTACTGGATGCCCTTCTTGCATCAATACTCCACCAATGGCAAAGTTTGAGGCATTCGTATGCAGCTCGTACATCTTGGAGGGGTCTGGTAGGCAAAGCACCGGTTAGTGGGGCTGCTATTGCTGAATATGACTTGATGAACCTCCTGTAGTAGTTCACAAGTCCAAGGAAATACCTTAACTTGGGGACCTTAGTGGGTGGTTCCCATTCTTGGATGGCTTTCACTTTTGCTCTGTCCATCATAAGCTTTCCATCCTTTATTCTATGCCCCAAGAACATCACCTCATCTTGGGCAAATGAACACTTCTCCTTCTTGACATATAGCTCGT
>QAOA01003259.1:27597-54681 GCA_003255065.1 Cercis canadensis | reverse complement strand
CAGGCTTTTGGATGCTGAGGAGAAACAAGAACAAGACCAGAGTCATGCTGTCAAATACTGGATAAGCAGGCTCAAGAAGGTCCTTCATGATGCTGATGACTTGTTTGACGACTTTGTGATTGAAGATTTAAGAGAAAAAGTGGATGGTCATGGAAAAATAGTGAGAAAGGTACGCAACTTCTTTTCAGGCTCAAATCCAATTGTTTTTCGGAGAAACATGGCCCGTAAGATAGAGGTAATTCAGAAGAAATTCAATGATGTTGCAAATGATATGTTTAAGTTGAATTTTAATCAAGGAGACAGGGTTTTTAAGGAAAATGTGAGTGAATGGAGGAAAACAAGTTCTTTTGTGGAAGAATCAGAGATTATTGGAAGGGAAGAAAGCAAAAAGGATGTTGTAAACCTGTTGATGCAAACAAATAGCAATCAAAATGTTTCCTTGATTGCTGTTGTCGGTGTTGGGGGTCTCGGCAAGACAGCTCTTGCTCAATTGGTGTACAATGATGCTGAAGTGCAGAAATTCTTTTCGAAGCACGTGTGGATGTGTGTTTCCGAAAATTTTGAAGTTGAAACTCTTCTAAAGAAAATCTTAAAATCACTCTTAAAATCACTCGATGATAAGAGTAAAGTTGACCACTTAGAATTAGACGAATTACAAAAAGAGCTTCGACAAAATTTAAGTGGCCAAAGGTATTTGCTTGTCTTGGATGATGTATGGAACAAGAGTTATGAAAATTGGGGTCGTTTGAGAAGTTCTTTGACGAGTTGTGCAACAGGAAGCAAGATTTTGGTGACTACTCGTTTAGAAGAGGTAGCTAAAACAATGAGTGTAAGAACGCCATATCTTTTAGGAGGTTTGAGCAAAAAACAATCCTTGACTTTATTTAAGAAGTTGGCATTTGGTGAAGATGATAAAATGATTGACCCAAGCCTCCTATCAATTGGGGAGAAAATTGTAGAGAAGTGTGGAGGAGTTCCACTTGCAATTAGAGCAATTGGTAGTCTATTAAGAACTAAAAATGGAGAAAATGAATGGTTGAATATCTTAGATGGTGATATATGGAGGTTGAGTGAGGACACGGTGGGAGTTATGGCAGTCCTAAAACTGAGTTACAAACACTTGCCAATTGAGTTAAGGCAATGTTTTGCATACTGTTGTTTATATCCAAAAGACTGCATGATTGAAAAGGAGGAGCTAGTTCAGTTATGGATCGCACAAGGCTACCTTGAGTGTTCAACTGGAATGAAATGTATGGAAGATGTGGGTAATGATTATGTTAAGATTTTGTTGATGAGATCGTTCTTTCAAGATGTTGAGATGGATAAGTTTGGTGATATAATATGTTTCAAGATGCATGATCTAATGCATGATCTTGCAATGGATGTAGCTGGAACAGATTGTTACTTGCATAGTGAGGGGAAAAGAACTGTTAGAACACCCACTCACTTGTCGCTTGATAAAGGCGTAAGCATTCCATCAGATTTATTGGATGCAAATGGGGTGCGCACCATTCTTTGGCCATCAAGTTGGGAGATGTTCCGCAATTATCATTCACCAAAGATGGAAATGCCTATTATTTGGAAGTTCAAAAGCCTGCGTGCTGTAAATTTATGTGGACTCGACATTGGAGAGTTGCCAGGATCAATTGGTAGACTAAAGCATTTAAGGTATCTTGAACTCTCAAATTGTAGTGAATTCACTAGATTGCCTAAAAACATAAGCAATCTAGTGCAATTGCAAACACTCAAACTGAAAGGGTGCACGAAGCTTGAATTTTTTGCAGGTATCACAAAATTAATTTCTTTGAGACACTTTGTTTCTGATTATTGTACAGCTTTTGAAGATGGGATGCCAGCTGGGTTGGGAAAATTGAAATCATTGCAAACGTTACAGGAATTTGTGGTGGGCGAGGATCCGAAGTTTGCCAAATTGAATGAATTGAAAGAACTGAATAATCTGAGAGNCAAATTGAATGAATTGAAAGAACTGAATAATTTGAGAGGCAAATTGTGTATTAAGAATCTTGGATCAATAAACGATGTTGGGTTGGAGTCAAAGGATGTCAATTTGAAAGAGAAGAAAAACCTCCAGTCTTTGGAATTAGATTGGGGTTCTAAAGATAACAAAAATGATGACAACTTGGTCCTATTGGAAAACCTTCATCCTCCTGAAAATCTGAAAGAATTCATCATGCAGAATTATCGAGGTGTGAGATATCCAAGTTGGATTTGTTCACTTACAAATATTGTTAGAATTTCCCTTTATAACTGCCCACATCTTCCGAGGTTGGACCAACTCCCCTTCCTCAAACATCTTGAGATTGTGGGTATGCGTGATGATGTATGGTGTGAATATATTTCTTGTTTTTCATCATCATCATTGCCCACGCCTATTTCAACATCCTTCTTCCCATCTTTGGAGACACTTTATATCGAATCCTGCAAGCAAAACGAACATATTGTCCTGCCTCCATTCCCTCGTCTTTCTTCTTTATCAATCAAATATTGTAGCCAATTGACTTGCATGCCTACGTTTCCTCATCTCGTTGAGAAGTTGATATTGTGGAAATGTAGCGTGAAGCCGTTGATAGATACTGTGAAGATGAATAAAGCGACACTAACACAAGAGGCTAACCCAAAGCCATCTCTAGTTACTAATAATGACACGCTTCACTCTTGTTCCTTCACTCCTCTTTCCAAACTCAAGTATTTGTGGATGTGGGATGTGGACCCCACTGGCATAAAAGAGTTACCAGAAGAGTGGATGCAAAATCTCATTTCTCTAGAGCGTCTTCATATTGATCCACTTCACGCGCCTCTGTTTCGAAGTATGCGCCATCTTCCTGCTGCACTTCAGGAAATGACCATTGGCTTTTCAGAAATGAACAGAGATGTGTATGAGGCTTATAAGATTGAGGAGGATACAACACAAGGACAACCCCTTCACTGCCTCCGTTCTCTCCAACGAATTCAAGTAATCGGTGGTAACTATATGAGGGAATTACCAGAGTGGATCTGCAACATCTCATCACTTCGAGAAATGATAATATTCCGTTGCGAGAATTTGGAGTCACTGCCTGAAGGAATGGGTCACCTCACCAATTTACAGACTCTAAGAATCTGGTATTCAAACTCTGTGTTAAAAGAAAGATGCCAGAGAGAAACAGGAGCAGATTGGCCCAAAATTGCTCACATCCCATACATAACGGTAGAAGGAGACCAAATGTGATTGACTAGAAGCAAGCTCGCTCGCTCCCTGTTGTGAGGTATTTATTACAGTAATATATTATTTTTAAAATTTTCAATATAATTTTTTAGTAATTTTGTATTTCAAATTGAGAATGAATTCCAAATTCACTTGCACTCCATTCTTCTCCCAGGATATCTTCCCCGGACTGCCACCTCTGCCCCCACTTCTACAGCCTCCACCGCCGCCATCCAGAAGCTTCAAGTGCTCAGTGGCTTTCTATCCCTCTGACTGCCCCTCGCTCTATTTTGACAGCTCTAATTCAGCATCCATAACTCTCGCCCTTCTCCCCTGATCTCCGCCTTCCCTTGCCGGAACCCTCCCAGCGTTGCCCTCGCCCTGCATAACTCTGTTGCGACTCTTCAGGTGCATTTCCATCACCACTTTCTTTTACTGTTATACAGCAATTTAAATTGCGGTCATGTAGTAGGAATTGTGGTTGCTGTGATTTGATTTTCTCCACTATGGGTTTCCCCCGCATCTTTAAGATAGAAGAGACATTAGCTTTCTTACATGTCAATTAATTTTGCTTCCAGGTTGAAAACAAGAAATTTGAAACGAATCTTGAATTCGGTGTTGCTCTTACTACAGAACATCTAAGGTACGAATATTATTGTTATTTTCTGAATTTGCTGATATCTAATAGGAGAAAAAGTGTTGCCTTCACGTCTTTTGGCTACTTATTGTTCTGTTTATGTAATGGCAGTTATTTGGCGGATCACATCTACAAGAGGCCTCTAATAATATACAACTATCCGAAGGAAGCTTAGCTATTTTATGTTCGACTGAATGATGATGGGAAAACAGTAGCAGCTTTTGATATGGATGTACCAAAGGTATGGTCAAAAGGGAGGGTTAGTGTTGTCTGTATGGGGTGGATAGGTGTAGGCCTGTATCTTAGGGAGAGTAAGGCACTTCTATGAAGTTATTCTTGTGCTATTAGAGTTCTCAAATGATAATAGTGTTTACAATCATAACAAACATTGTAGGTTGGAACAATAATTGCTGGCAGCCAGAGCGAGGAGCGTCTTAACATGATTAGTTCAAGGTACTGCCAGTTTAGACATAATTTCATACTGCTTTCTTACCTTATTTACTGCTAAGTTCTTTGTTGTCTAAACTAAATTTTTTATTAGGTTATCCACTGCTCTCCTTTGAACCCAAGAAAACAAAAATAAAAATTTGTTATATGATTGATGAATCCATGAACAGTTCCAGTTTTGCTGGTAATTTGAGGTCACTAACCAAAAATTCAACTATTATTAGATATGAAACCTAAGTTTTCTGTCTTAAACAAAATTTTTGGTTTAACAGTCATGAACATCAATATATTAGCCCAATAGTCAAGCAAATGGTCTGTCAATAACTAGTCTTAAATTGCAAATCTATTTATAATTAGAAGTTTGAAATAAGAATCATACTTTTTGGTGTTTTATGGCAGAATCAAGGAGTTGGGTTTGCCAAGAGAGAAGTATGAATGGTACCTAGATCTTCGCCGGCACGGAACAGTCAAGCACTCTGGGTTCACTCTTAGGTTTGATCTTATGGTGCTCTATGTGACTGGCCTTGGCAATGTTAGAGATGTTATACCTTTCCCCAGAAGCTATCGCAGAGTAGGAGGTTCAGTGAAGAATACAAGAAGCAGAAAGGAATTCTGAAGAAAAAAGTTTCACAAGCTAATCTATAGGAGTTGCAAGGGGAACAAAGGATATTGGGAATTGCAGTAATCCCTTGCCCTATTATCATATGAGATTTCTCAACATGAGGTAATTAAATAAATGCAAATTTTTCTTCTGAAAAGAAGAAACCAGTTTCTACTCATGTTGTGATCATTTTATCTTTTAAGCTACTTTGATCACCCACTTTTCTTAACTTGTTTTATTTTATACTTTTCAGGGAAAATATTGCTTATGAAATAAGTGCGTAATACTGTTGATAAGTGTATAACAGTTCACATTTAATCTGCACATCAATTTTATCTTTAGGCAGAACTATGAAGCTTGCTGAATCTAAGTTCAAATTCAGGACTGTCAATACTGGAACAAACTTGAAGATGATAACCTGATGACACATACCATGGAGAAAGAAAGAACCTGATGATGGAGCAATTTATTCTATGCTCTCTTGTAAGTTTAAATTTAATCTTAGTGATTCCATAACTTTTCGCCTTGTCTGCTTCCCATATTATGAAGGGAGGCTTCTCTTTCCAATAGAAATTGGAACCAAAGCCTGAGCTTTTAATTTTTCTTTGAAACCATAAATAGTCATAGCAGTTTGAATCAAGTATTTGTTTCTAACCCACATCTAAGTAAGTCTTCCTCATGTATATTATGGAAACTGTGTCAGTTATATGTTGGCTAATGTATAATTGTTGGTTGTTGGGGATCTTTCTACACTTTCTTTGTGTTTCAACTTTCAAGGTAACCCAGAAATAACATTCATCAAAAATACAAATAAAAAATAAATTTTTTTATGTATATTGCTTTTGCTTGTTATTAGCACTAACTCAAAATACTTTCTGAAATAGCTGGATTTCAGGCCAAGGTCCCAATGTTAAATATTTTCATATTTTTGGGACTTTGTTGACTACCTTAATAACTTACCACTCACCAGCCATTGATGGATATCACTATATTGCAAAGGTAAGCATTGTTATTTTCTTACCCATGCAGCCTTTTCACTAGTTCATTTCACTATTCATCTAACTCGTATATGAATTATATAAGATAAACATACATAGAAGACTCATCATATTAAGTAGATAAAAAATAAGATATTTACATATCACTGTGGTGAACCAGGCAAATAGGCTTTTATAATAGGTTTAGTTATTTGCTTTTCCTTTTTGTGTTTCTACATTTTAACTATTATAGGAAAAACTTTGAATTTGTGCCTTAAGAAAAATTTACTACGTGAATGTTGCAGGTGAAAAAAAGTATCTTAGAGACAACAAAATAAAATATCATTGCCAAAATTTCTCTCCAGTCCCAAAAGTTTGTCATCCACTTATTCAGGTATTCAATGATTCTTTCTCTTTGCTTAGTTATTGGTGGTAGCTTACATAGTACAATTCTAATTTCTGCATTATGTTGCTTATGCATGTCAAACCAGCTTTGAATCTGTAATCTGTTGGATTTGATAAAGTGGCTTAGACAGAACCTGGTTTCTCTTAAATCTCAAGGTTGGTTTTCTAGACTGCTACTTTTCAGCTCCTAGATAGAAAATTAAAGCTGAAATGAAAATAGGTCTATAGTAGTTAGTTTTGATGGTTCATATCTTTGCATAGGTCTGGTTTCTGGACAGAGCTACAATCAAACTCTGGTTTGAGATTTGGAAAAATTACAGGTGAAAACAAGAAAGCTTGGCACTTGAAATTGCATCTCTTAATATTTGATCCACATTTTGCCTATATTACTTTTTTGAGAAGATTTTCATGAATAGACCAATTCACTTTTGAGGCTTACTTAAATTTGCTTCAAAATACAGGATTGACAAGTATTTCACGATAAAAGAATATGATCAAAGCCATAAACTGACAATGAAGCCCACCAAAAAGGAAGAATACAGAACTTGATGATAATGCTGCAACTTTTTTAGGCCAAATTGTACCACTCTGGATTATTGTCACTAACATTCAGTTATTCCTGTGAAAGAATTGAGAATCAGAAAAATCATTACCAATTGATGGAGGATATGCAAGTTTCCACTGATTTTACAATTCAAAGTTCAATCGTTAATGATGATTAAAGTCACAAAAGTCATCCATTTGTCTCATTCTCTCTGGATTTTCAAGTGCATCTACTTTCTTGAAGCTTTGTTATTTTGGCACATTTAAAGATCAAGGATCTTGTGCATTTCTCTTATATAATGAAATTGAGCAATCATATCTTGAGTTTCTATTCCTAGGATGTAAATATGTAGTGTACTCTATAATTTGGTTTGTATTTCTTTGATTCAACTATCACTTTAGAGGTTTGAGGTTTTACTTAGCCCAAGCGAAAATTTTACTAGTTTTCTTAATTATGTTGGATTTTCTTGGAAAGATACTTCAAGTATATTACATTCTTATTCAAGAGGTTCCACAATATATGTTATGCCACTTCTTTTGTTTGTCAGTTTTATTGATCATACAGTAATTGCCTACAAAAGAAAAAAATAAAATGACCCAATTCATGATGTATTATATGATTCCTATAATCATTTTTGTTAAAATCCTTTAAATCAGATACTTGAAACAAAGGACAAGTAGAAACCATTAACTGCTGTCTCACATCTAAATTCCTTGATAAATTAAGAAACATACTGGGAATAGAATGACTGGGAGAGATGAGGGATTGGGGGAATACAAAATGCCATTGAGAAACATATCAGCAACAAGTAAAGAATTAAGCCATTGAGTTAGCTGCAGAACAAGAAGTAAAGAACAAAAGCTCCTCTTCGTGATCCTTCTAAAAGCAAAGGAAACCTCTTTTAGCTTTGTATTTCAAGTGTCAAACAGAGCATGGAGAATCTTCATGATTTTGATTAGTATAAATCATAAAATTAGGTAAAAAAGAAACTGCATTAAAACAAAGAATCACTAAGAGAGAAAAGATAGAGGATCTTCGTGATTTTGATTGGTATAAATGAAGGCAGAATTACATATAGGAAATCACAAAATTAGGTGAAAAAGAAGCTGCATTGTAACAAAGAATCATAAAGCAATACATAGAGAGAAAAAATAGAGGATCTTCAATCCAAACCACTGTTTCAAAAAGAGTGGAGTCCAATTTCCTAATATGTGGGATATTTCATACTAGCAGGTCCTGAAGCAGGAATAAAAGAAAATTATAAACTCCTGAATAGGGTTGTAAACGGATGAAACTTTCTCATCCATCTTCATATCTATATATCCAACCCAAATATCTATATAAAATTTGTTGTTTATATAAAAATTCAAATATTCAATTATAAAATACTCTTATTTTTTTAAAGTTATAATGTTTAAAAATTGATTTAAAATAGATGATAATTTTGATTCAAATAAACTCAAAATTTGTCAACTATTTGGGTGCTTAACTCACGTGGAATGTATCAAAATTTTCAAAATCTTTGTAGTGGTACCAAAATCTATGTTAGCTCCATCATCTATAATTATTTGTGCCATATTGTATATTGTAGAAACTAACAATTTGATTTATGTTAAACCAAGTATAAATTTATTGTCAATTTGATTTCTACAGGCCCATGTATGTAACATTTTTTAAGGCTCTAAGAAACTTGAAAAGTCTAAGCAGAATTTTGTCCAAGTAATCTTATCAATTTATTATGGTTATTATCTATGAATGTTCTTTCTTAGATTTGTAATTGAGGTTTTGTTTACATCATGGTAAATGGTCCTTGCTCCCGAGGACAAGCAGAAACCAGTAACTGCTGTCTCACATCTAAATTCCTTGATAAATTAAGAAACATACTGGGAATAGAATGAGTAGGAGAGATGAGGGATTGGGGGAATACAAAAACCAAAAGCAAAGAAAAGAATATTGGAAAGGAAATTAATGCATGGGGTACAATTAGAAAATGCCATTGAGAATTACATCAGTAACAAGTAAAGAATTAAGCCATTGAGTTTGTTGTAGAGCAAGTAAAGAACAAAAGCTCCTCTTTGTGATCCTTCTAAAAGCAAAGGAATCCTCTTTTAACTTTGTATTTCTAGTGCCAAACAGAGCATGGAACCAGAGCATCGCTTCTCAGGCTCTGTTTTTCTCTCATCAATTTGCAATTCCTGAAAGAAAAGAACTTTACTCTTATCTTCTATTTGTAATTTTTAGCTGAAGTTTTCAATTAAAATCGACAACATCATAAATAAACAAAGAGATACACTTCAATCCATATATATGTATAAAGGAAGTAGAAAATATTATGGGAATTAACACCCATTACTAATATCTACCAGTTGAGTGTGCATGGATACTTTTTACTGAGAAAAATATGAAATACCGCTACGAGAACTAAAAAGTTAAGCGTACACCTTCTTTACCCTAATGTAAGACCTAATTAGTAACTATTTATTTTCATGAGTGATGAGAAATTTAAATAACTTGCAAGAGATGCATCATCATCTGCCATGCAAAAAGAAATTACCCTTAGAAAAGTAATATATATATATAGCCAAAACTAAGACTGTGTGTAATCCTAACCCGCATTGTGCAAAGAGAGCTGTTGTATTCTTGGTTTCAGATAGATGTTAGTGGAAATTCATCACCCCATGACACCACATTCAACTTAATAATTTTAGGGGTGACTCTTATCTATGGCCTTGGGCTGAAAAATATTGATTTGATATCAATTCTACAATGTTTATGAGACAGGTCCTTGTGTGGCATGAGAGGTTCTTATTGCTTGGTAGTTTGAAGAATCCTTTTACCAGCTAAATTTGTGCCCCTTTCAAGAAAATATCAATAATCTACTACTGTCTTGATCTGTATTTCCCATGCCAAGCTTCATTTTGGAATTAAACAACAAAAGGTGCAATGCAAGAACTGGTTCTCTTCAAGAAATGTACTTTCTCCAGCCATATATGATCAGTGTGGTTCAGATTAAGCTACTTTCTTCTGGTTCATCGCCTTATTTACTATTCTTGAGTACTAACCCTTCACCCTTTTGCCTTACTTCTGAGGGTCTCTCTTTGTTATGTGTAGATAATGAGAGGAAATACAAGAGAGGGAATAATGGTGGGAGGAGTTTTAGAATAAAGAGAAACAGAAAAGTAAAGAACATAAGTTTTCTTCTACATGAGTAAGTATAATGAAGTGATCAATCCATTATTCTATGGAGTATGGAGTTACTATTTTATTCTGTACGTTGAGTCTAAGAGGTCTTTTATGTGAATTTATTGTTAATAACTTGGCACTTTCTTGAAGTGATGTTGATTGATCTTCCAGTTTAAATTGTCAGCACTTCCTTCTGATATAGATCTGCTGGTGCTTTATTCTGTGGTTACTTAGGCACCAGGATGTATATTGGGGAGCAGAGTAGTTGTTGTTTGTGATGGCAATAGCAGCATTGAGGGTGTGCGTGGTAGATAAAGTGAAAATTTGGAAAGCAAATTACTTTAACATCCACTTCAGTACATGTTAGAAGAAATATGAGGAATGTTTGAAAATAGAGTAAAATGTCATTTTGATTCTCAAAAAGATAAGTCTTTGAAATATCTTTTGTATTGCTTGAGTTTCCGAATCTTCATTCCCTATATCAAATAAGTTCATAGTTAAGTTTTTGTCTGGGAAGCTTAATGGATTTGTACACAAAGACCGTTACTGTGAAATGTTAACATGACAATTCTAAGTATGGTTCTTAATGAAACGAAAATGTTCTACTATCATTATTTACATTTTTTTTTTTGGTACCTTTGGCTATGACTTCAGCTTCAAATGCAGAACTCATTTACCTGTTTCTGCTCCCTTTTATTTTTCACCTTCCCTATCAAACAGTCCTTCTATTTGATTTTTTATCAGCTTCTACATGGCAATGTAATTTTAGATGGTTTTACAAGCACCATTACCACCTTGCAAGAGGAACGTAGAATCTGTTAGCTCCAAGTTTGAGTTTAATCTGAGAAGCATCTTATCTAGATTTCAATTTGACGACGTCGTTAAGGTATGTCTCAATTCCTTTCCCATTCTTTATAACAAGTATTTTTTAGAAAAAAAAATTATTGTTTCGGTTTCTAAGTTGGTAAAAAAGACTATTTCGTTTTAAATATAGATGAATTCTAATTTTTTTTTTTTTTTTTTTTTTTTTCACACCAAGATGAAATATAAAAAATACTTGGAGTTATGTAATTATTTCATTTATATATTTAGGCATTCAGATTCAGTACAATATGGGAATAATCAAATTGAAATTCTTTTATGTTTGACTTGGGTTTTTCTTAGGTTTGTTTTCTAAAGCATGATAAATAAACTGATTTATCTATTTTTCCAGTTTCAAAAGCTCACCAGATTAGCCATCCAATCGAGCTAAATTGTTTAGTTTGGTTGGGTTTGGGGGATTTGGTTGGTTTACCCAAATCAACTTACATGTTATTAGAAATTTATGTTTCATATTAATTTAGGGGTTTTATCATGCTACCTCTCTTCCAAAAGGGGTGGCTAGCACTATCACTCCCTCTCCAACTCTAATTTTAGGAGGAAGTAACCTCTGTTTTAAGACTTTGTGTGAAGCTCATGAAAAATTAAGGGACCTAGTATGTGTCAAAATACTTTGTTCTATGCTAAAATGTTGAATTTGGGGCACACATTAAAAGTATTATTTTGCATAAACATTTCTATGTACTTTTTCCTACATGGCCCAAATTATATATTTTAACAAACAAAAAAAAAGACATAAATTTTGCATTGAATCTAAAAACAAGAGTTACTTGTGCCTAAAACTAAAGTTAGAAGGGGAGTAGTAACGCTACCTTTAACTTTTGAGAAGGTAGTAGCTTAGCAAGCCACTAACTTAAAATTTTTATTTTACTATTTTTCAAGATCATTGAGGGATATAAAGAGAAAACTAATCATATGATTAATCTGTAACAGAATTACTATACCTGTAGCTTTCATCTTGGTTAAGGTTCCACTTTTTGCTGTGATATTAATATGTATTATATTTCTGCCCATTTTCCTAGTTCGTATACGTCATTTTTGGTTGAGTTTTATTGCCCATCTCAAAGCCAGCAACTCCATGTATTTCAACTCCCTGACTCCTTTTTTTTAAAAAAAAAAATTTCTCTGCAGTTGAGAGATGGCTGAACAAATCCCTTATGGTGTGTTGCTGAAAGCATTATCAAGAGGTTAGCTTCATCAGTCTTTGCCGAGATTGGAAGGATTTATGGGGTCATGGATGAGCTTGCAAAGCTGAAGCAAACAGTTGAATTTATCAACGCCTGGCTTTTGGATGCTGAGGAGAGACAAGAACAAGACCAGAGTCATGCTGTCAAATACAGGATAAGCAAGCTCAAGAAGGTCCTTCATGATGCAGATGACTTGTTTGACGACTTTGTGATTGAAGATTTAAGAGAAAAAGTGGGTGGTCATGGAAAAATAATGCGAAAGGTACGCAATATCTTTTCATGCTCAAATCCCATTGTTTTTCGCTGTAAAATGGCCGATAAGATAGAGGCAATTCAGAAGAAATTCAATGATGTTGCAAATGATATGGTTAAGTTGAATTTTCGTCAAGAAGACAGTTTTTAAGGAAAATGTGAGCGAATGGAGAAAAACAAGTTCTATTGTGGAAGAATCAGAGATTATTGGAAGGGAAGAAAACAAAAAGGAAATTATAAACTTGTTGATGCAAACAAATGACAATCAAAATGTTTCCGTGATTGTTGTTGTCGGTGTTGGGGGTCTGGGCAAGACAGCTCTTGCTCAATTGGTGTACAATGATGCTGAAGTGCAGAAATTCTTTTCGAAGCACATGTGGGTGTGTGTTTCTGAAGATTTTGGAGTTGAAAATCTTTTGAAGAAAATCTTAAAATAACTCAATATTCTTACAATTGGTTACTTAGAATTAGACCAATTACAAATAAAGCTTCAACAAAGTTTAAGTGGCCAAAGGTATTTACTTGTCTTGGATGATATGTGGAACAAGAGTTATGAAAATTGGAATCGTTTGAGAAGTTCTTTGACGAGTTGTGCACCAGGAAGTAAGATTTTGGTGACTACTCGTTTAGAAGAGGTAGCTAAAACCATGAGTGTAAGAACCCCATATCCTTTAGGAGGTTTGAGCAAAAACAATCCTTGACTTTATTTAAGAAATTAGCATTTGGGGAAGATGCTAAAACAATTGACCCAAGCTTCCTATCAATTGGGGAGAAAATTGTAGAGAAGTGTGGAGGAGTTCCACTTGCAATTAGAGCAATTGGTAGTCTATTAAGAACTAAAAATGGAGAAAATGGATGGTTGAATATCTTAGATGGTAATGTATGGAGGTTGAGTGAGGACACAGAGAGAGTTATGGCAGTCCTAAAACTGAGTTACAAACACTTGCCAATAGAGTTAAGGCAATGTTTTGCTTACTGTTGTTTATATCCAAAAGATTCAATGGTTGAAAAGGAGGAGCTGGTTCAGTTATGGATCGCACAAGGCTATCTTGAGTGCTCAACTAGAATGCAACGTATGGAAGATGTGGGTAATGATTATGTTAAGATTTTGTTGATGAGATCGTTCTTTCAAGATGTTGAGATTGATGAATATGGTGATATTGAATATTTCAAGATGCATGATCTTGCAATGGATATGGCTAGAAGAGATTGTTACTTGCTTAGTGAGGGGAAAAGAATTGTTGGAACACCTACTCACTTGTCACTTGATAAAGGCGTAAGCATTCCATCAAATATGCTGGATGCAAATATGGTGGTGCGCACCATTTTTTGTCCATCAGGTGGGATGATGTTCCCCAATGATAAGGAACTGTCTATTATTTGAAAGTTCAAAAGCCTACGTGTTGTAAATTTATGCAGACTCGGCATTAGAGAGTTACCAAGATCAATTAGTAGACTAAAGCATTTGAGGTACCTTGAACTCTCATATTGTAGTGCATTAACCAAATTGCCTGAAAGCATAAGCAATTTGGTGCAATTGCAAACACTCAAACTGAATCAATGCGAGAGTCTTGAATTTTTTGCAGGTATCACAAAATTAATTTCTTAGAGACACTTTGTTTCTAGTGGTTGTATAGCTTTTAGACATGGGATGCCAGTTGGGTTGAAAAAATTGAAATCACTGCAAACATTACAAGAATTCGTGGTGGGGGAGGATCCGAGGTTTGCCAAATTGAATGAATTGAAAGAACTAAATAATTTGAGAGGCAATTTGTGTATTAAGAATCTTGGATTAATAAAAGATGTTAGATTGGAGTCAGAGGATGTAAATTTGAAAGAGAAGAAAAACCTCCTGTCCTTGAAATTATATTGGGGTCTTGAATTATGTATGGGTCTTGAAGAAGATAACAAAATGATGACAGCTTGGTCCTATTGGAAAACCTTCATCCTCCTAAAAATCTGAAAGAATTAGTTGTCTCTGATTATCCAGGTGTGAGATGTCCAAGTTGGGTTTGTTCACTTACAAATATTGTTAGAATTTCCCTTTGTAACTTCCGACATCTTCCGAGGTTGGACCAACTCCCCTTGCTCAAACATCTTCACAGTTATGAAATGCGTGATGATGTATGGTGTGAATATATTTCTTGTTTTTCATCATCATCATTGCCCACGCTTATTTCAACATCCTTCTTCCCATCTTTGGAGACACTTAAACTCTATGGCTGCGAGCCAAAGGAACTTATTGTCCTGCCTCCATTCCTTTGTCTTTCTTCTTTAACAATGTATAATTGCAGGCAATTGTCTTGCATGCCTACGTTTCCTCATCTCGTTGAGAAGTTGGAATTGGATGATTGTAGCGTGAAGCCGTTGATAGACACTCTAAAGATGAATAAAGCAACACTAACACAAGAGGCTAACCCAAAGCCATCTCTAGTTACTAATAATGACACGCTTCACTCTTGTTCCTTCACTCCTCTTTCCAAACTCAAGTATTTGCGGATGTGGAATGTGGACCCCACTGGCATAAAAGAGTTACCAGAAGAGTGGATGCAAAATCTCATTTCTCTAGAGCGTCTTGATATTTCATCTCAAGCGCCTCTGTTTCGAAGTATGCGCCATCTTCCTGATGCACTTCAGGAATTGACCATTTCCTTTATAATCGGCAACGATGATCTGTATGAGGCTTATAAGATTGAGGAGGTTACAACACAAGGACAACCCCTTCACTGCCTCCGTTCTCCCCAACGAATTCAAGTAATCGGTGGTTACTAAATGAGGGAATTACCAGAGTGGATCTGGAACATCCCATCACTTCGACAAATGGAAATACATTTGTGCTGGAATTTGGAGTCACTGCCTGAAGGAATGGGTCACCTCACCAATTTACAGACTCTAAGAATCTGGTATTCAAACTCTGTGTTAAAAGAAAGATGCCAGAGAGGAATAGGAGCAGATTGGCCCAAAATTGCTCACATCCCATACATATATGTAAACAGAGACCAAATGTGATTGACTACAAGCAAGCTCCCTGTTGTCCCTGTTGTCAGGTATTACAATAATCTGTTATTGTTAATGTGGACAAAATTTTAAATATCATTTATACAACAAAACCACAAGTTTACATATCATTAGTAACCCCTACTAGTAATAGCATAAGAAAAAATTATTGGTCTTTATTTTCAATTAATCAGAATATATATATATATATATTGCAGGATTTGTTACTACTGGTCAAAAGGAAGACTAGATAGAGAAGGCTGAAACTGAAAGGTACCGTACTGTACATAACGAAAGCTGTCAACATTTGAAAGCTTTACCAGAGTGGCCATAAGTCATTGTAGTAATTTGGAGTCACTTCCAGGAGGCAAGCAAGGCCTTATCAATTTACAGAAATTACTAATTTGTGGTTGTCACCTCTTGAGAGAAAGATGCAATAGAGAAATAGGTGCAGATTGGCCCAAAATTGCTCATGTCCTAGACATAATCCTCTACCGGTAAAATATGATTGCCCTGTTACTTGAAAGAATATAGTATTTGATAATGGCTTTAGTTTCCTTATGTCTTGTTTTGAACTTTTTAATTACTAATGGTTCTTAATTGGGATATTTTCAGGTGAAATACGAAGTAAAAAGAAAAAGTGCCTCTAAGTTCCTTTTGGTAAAAAATGGATCCAAAAGCAATCTTGTTTAGATTGCAGAATCTTGTGCGAGGTTACAAAGTAAAATTTTAACTTCAAGACTTTAGTAACAATAGTGAGTTTCCCTTTCCTCGTCTGAGGCACTATAAAAAATGTAGAAGTTATTTTGTGAGTAATGTCACTTCTACAATATTTCAAGGATCACTTAACTTGATACGCTATATGATTGCCAATAATATAATTTTTTTTATTTTTCAATGCAAATCAACTTTCTTTATTATGATTTGATTATATGAAGACATTTGATTCCTATCTAGGAAAATAATGATGGTGTAGATTTGGATAATGATTAGGATAAAAGAAAAAGAAGGAAAAATACAGTGGATAATAGAAAAAGAGGATCTTTGCTATGAACCATTTTTCTAGAGAGGAAGAGTAATTTGTTTGTGGAAANGATAAAAGAAAAAGAAGGAAAAATACAGTGGATAATAGAAAAAGAGGATCTTTGCTATGAACCATTTTTCTAGAGAGGAAGAGTAATTCGTTTGTGGAAAAGAATTTTGAGTTGGAGCAATTCAGAGGCAAACTGGATAGGAGTGGAGCATTTTTCAAGATATTGGGATATATTAAAGAAAGTTGAAGATTCAGATGTATTCATGGATTTTTTTTTGGGCCACATCATTGATATCCAAAATATCTAACAATCTGAAGAGGAAAAAATAAACCAATGTAACCAACACATACATTATAATTTATTGAGTAAAACCTTTTTTTAGTCATTGAAAAATGCAGTTACTGACAAATTCGTCATCCAAAAATTTTCAATGACAAATTGATCATTGAATTATTATTCTGTCTGACAAATTATTCTTTTTGTACTTTAATGAGAAAAGTTCTAGACCCCTGCAGACTCATTTCCTAAATTTTTTTCACTGATCTTGCCTAGCTATGTTTAAGCCCTATTTTTCTCATTCAAGTCCTCTTTTTCTTTTCACTAATCTTGCTTACAGGAGGACTAATTTGTTAGTGAAATAATAATTCAATGACCAATTTGTCACCGAAAATTTTTAAAGGACGAATTTGTCAGTGACTGCATTTTTCAAGGACTAAAAAAAGGTTTTACTCTAATTTATTGAGGTAATCTTCTTAAAGACCAAGTTATCATTTTACGCCACAAGACTTTATTGTAATTTTTAGAAAGCTTTTTATATCTAAAAATAAATTTGTGAATTCAAGATACCCTGACTTAGAAAAATGTACTATTTCTTTAATTTTCAATGAAAAAGCTAATTTAACTATAGAAAAAAAACTAAATCATACAATTAATCTAAAACAATAACCTACTTTATTTCAAATTTAGGGTAAGACTGTTGAAGATTGTTTTGGAGATAAATATCAGGAAAGGGATAACCCAAAGAAGAAGGTGAGCTAGTTGTGACAACCTAGAGATTGATGCAAAGTATGTTTTTCACTTGGGACCCTTGGCCAAGTTTTGGAAAAGGGTACCACATGACTAGTCTACAGCACTTCAATTTGACACCATGGACCATGGAAGACCATCTGCTCAACCTGTTTCAGTAATCTGAGTTTCTCCCAAAGCTTCCGCAGGATTGGTTTGACACAAGTCTTAAAGATATTCTTGAGAATATTCCTATACTTAAGAGCAATGAAGTTGTTGAGGCCAATAAATAGGGTTCCACTCATTTTTATTCTACATCATTAGTTGTTTTATTTTTATGTGAATGCTGGGATTTATTTAGGCATGGCAGCTATGGAATGAAGGTAGAGTTCTACAGCTAATAGACCCAACATTATGTGAATCAAGTACTTAAGATGAATTCCTGAGATTAAGATGTATTCATATTGGCCTCTTGTCTGTGCAAGCACATGCCACAGACAGACCTACAATATTAATTGTTGTTTCTTTTCTATCAAATAATACTATCAAACTTGCCCAACCCAAGGCAGCCAGCAATTTTCATTGATGCCGTTGCTGAAGAGTCTGAGCTACCTAATAACAGGCAAGAATATTATTCCTTAAATGATGTAACATTTTCTTCTACGGATGGCAGATAATGTGCCATTATGTACACAATTGGATGAGTGTCTGTAAAAGCACGCATTACTTCATTTCTTTGATAACAAATTTACAAACGATTTATTAGTAACATTGTAAGTTTTTACTAAAACTAATAGTATATATTGATCTTGAAATATGATAACTTCCTCTCTCCTTAAACTTTTAAGTATGAAAAAAAAAACAGTTCACCTAACAAGTGTTTATTATATGGTTGACATAAGGATGTCATGTGCAATCTTATAGGTTATGTCATTAACTCCTTTAACTTAGTCGATGGACGGTTACAAATTGAATTTAATTGCTTAATTTTTTTTTTAAAAAAAAAGGTAATTTGATCACTAAATTTGAAAAATGAGAAATCAAATTGATACTAGAGAGACTAAACTTATATCTAAATATATTACCAAAAAAAAAAAAGAAGAAGTCATGCTAACATGTGTCTGAATGCATGGTGGCATATGTACAAGTATATATATAAATCTAGGTTCTAAATTTAAATTTTCATTCCCCATACTTTTAAATTTTAAAAAAATTTTAGCTTGGCCTATCTAATTATAATAAAAAAGGCATGATTATGTTAAATTGTATTTAACAATTTTAAAATGACCTAACAACAAAGAGTAATAATATATATATATATATATATATATATATATATTATTTCCAAAGTGCAAAAATTACTTTAGAGGTGTAGCTCTATCGGTTGCCGTATAGTTGTGGATTTATTTAAGAATGTTTTCTTCTTTGCACCAGGAAGAGTGCTGATAAGTGGAGATTTTAATGAACTGTTATGCCAATCAGAGAAGCAAGGTGGTAGGGATTGGGGCAGTACTTCATCTTCTGTACTAAAAGAATTGATCACCTCTTGGGGCCTTACTATGGAGTTTTCATGGTTGGGACACGCCTTCACATAGAATAATAAACGCAATGGAGTGAGAAATATTCAGGAGAAGCTTGCTACTCCATTGTGGAAGTTTAACTAAGTTAAAGCTCATGCAAGTTTTTAGTGATTTTACAATTCAAAGTTCAGTCATTAATGATGATTACGATCATAAAAGTCATCCATTTACCTCATTCTCTTAATGGATTTTCAATGGCATTTCTTTTCCTGAAGATCAAGTATCTTAGACATTGCTTTTATGTAATCATATCTTGAGTTCCTATTCTTATGACGATAATTGTTTGTGTACTCTGTAATTTGCTCTGTATTTGTCTGACTCAACTATTACCTCAGAGCTTCAGAGACTGTATTTCATCTCTATATTTCTGTTTCTATGACTATCATTGTTGGATGACTACCATGTTTTATTACAACTTAATTGTGATATTGAATTGGTTATGATTTGAGATGAAGCTACTGGATTGTTGGAGAAGTCTGTCACAGAATTTAGATGGATTGTTGAAGAATTGGTAGTATATTTTTGTGATGTTAGTTGCTGATGGATTTGTTTATTGGAGAAGGTGTTTTGGGATTATAAATTTTTAAGGGAGACTCTATCAAACTTTTGTGAGCCTGCGTAGACAAAAATGACCTGTAGTGGTTACCATTTGATGTACATAGAGGATCCGTTTGAAATATCTCATGACCAGGGTCAAGTGTAAATGGAGTATGAGGATTTTACCAGTTAAAAGTTGTGATGAAACTGTATTGTGCCGAAAATGCAAGTGGCCCTAGTCTTTCTTTCATTTTATTTTTAAAAATTGTTGTTCTGTTTTCAGATTGACATGAAGCCTTCTTGTTTGTCTTTTTCATTGTCCAAAGTTTCCTCATTGTTATTTTCATTTATGTAAATTCGTCAACATCATTACAAGGTCGCACAAAGGCCGGCTAACTGAAACACCAAGATGATCACCAGCATCGAGACAAACACTAAAAGGCGGAACTCCCAAGGGCACCAGACAACTCTAAAGATACTCCAGCTCATAAATTCTGGTCTTTAAATATTGCAGCATTTCTATCTTTCCACACATGCCATTGCCAACAGAACAAAGGCAGCTACACCAATCTATTGCATTATCATTACAAGCCTGAAGCTATAGACTTTTTCTACTGGCCCCACTTGTATTGCCCTCTCTTTGCAATCCCTCTTTTTTCATTTCATCTTCTGTTGAAACCTTTAGAGCTGCTTTCATTACTTGCTGTTTGGATGATGGCTGAACAAATCCCATATTGCATAGCTGTAAGCATGATTAACAGGTTAGCATCATCAGATTTTCATGAGATTGGACGAATTTATGGCGTCATGGGTGAGCTCAAAAAGCTTAAGGAAACAGTTGAATCTATCAAAGCTGTGCTTTTGGAAGCTGAGGAGAAACAAGAAGAGAGCCATGCTGTCAGAAACTGGATAAGGAAGATCAAAATTGTACTCCATGAGGCAGATGACTTATTTGACGACTTTGTGATTGAAAGTTTTCAACATGAAGTGGATGATAACGGAGAAAAAGTGAGAAAGGTACGTGGCTTCCTTTCATCCTCAGATCAGATTGCTTTAGGTAGTGAAATGGCCCATAAGATAGAGGCAATTCAGAAGAAATTCAATGATGCTGCAAAAGATATGTCTAACTTGAATTTTCACCAAAGAGAAATAGGTATTAAGCAAAATGAGAGTGGCGGGAGGGAAACAAGTTCTTTGATGTCAGAATCAAGTTTTTTAGATGGCAACTTTTGGAGGTTGTGTGAAGACAAAGAGAGTATCATGCCAATGCTAAAATTGAGTTACAACAATTTGTTGCCCGAGTTAAGACAATGCTTTGCTTATTGTTCCTTATATCCAAAAGGTTGGAAAATTAAAAAAGAAGAGTTGATTCAGTTATGGATGGCACATGGCTATCTTGACTGTACAAGTGACAAGAAACACATAGAGCTGGAAGATATTGGTGATGAATATGTTAGGATTTTGTTGATGAGGTCATTTTTTCAAGATGTTGAAATGAATGAATGGGGTGATATAGCATGTTTTAAAATGCATTATTTAATGCATGATCTAGCACAATTAGTAGCTGGTAGTGATTATTATGTGGATAGTGAGGGAATGATTGTTGGAAGACCCATGCACATCTCATTTGAATCTAATGTCATTTGCTCATTGGATACATTGGATGCGAAGAGCTTGCGAACAATTCTTCGGCTTGACCAGAGAAAATTGTTGCGAGTAAACAGTTTCTCTACTATTTCAGACTTTACATGCTTACGTGTTTTTGCTTTGCCGTTTTCATCTCTAACTAAGTTGCCAAACTCATTTGGTGAACTAAAGCACTTAAGATATCTTGACCTCTCATACTGTGATCGTTTAACTAGTCTGCCAGAAACCATAAGCAATCTGATCTTCCTACAAACATTGAAATTGTCATATTGTCGGAGACTTGACATTTCTGTTGGAGGCATCACAAATTTAATCAGTTTGAGACACCTTGTTATTGATCATTGCAAAGCCTTTGAATATGGTATGCCAGTTGCGTTGGGGGAACTGAAATCACTACATCAATTATCAATCTTTTATGTGGGGGATGGGGACAATCCGGAGAGAAAAAGTGGAAAACTAAATGAATTGAAAGGTTTGAATAATTTGAGAGGGCATTTAACTATTGAGAATCTTCATTTGGTGAAGGATGTGGCATCAGAGTCAGACGAAGTAAATTTGAAGGAGAAGAAATACCTTTTATCCTTGGCGCTAAATTGGAGATGTGATAGCAATAAGGGTTGTAAAAATAGCAATACCTTACAACTTTTGGAAAACCTTCATCCTCACCAGAATCTGAAAAGATTGACTGTGTATGGTTATCCTGGTGTGAGATTTTCAAGTTGGATTTCTTCACTTGCAAATATTGTTAAAATTTCTCTCACAAGTTGTGATAATTGTCAACATCTCCCACCGTTAGAGCAGCTCCCTTGGCTCAAGTCTCTTAAAATCTGGCAAATGGATGCTCTGGAGTACATATATTATGAATGGCCTGAAGAGAAAGTTCCAAGTTGTAGTTCTTCCTCATCATTGCCAATGCCTACAACTTGTAGTTTCTTCCCATCTTTGGAGAGACTCGATATCCGTCGATGCCCAAATCTCAGGGGTTGGCAGAGGATGCCAACTGATGTGAATGAAACTGATATTGAGAAGCATCAGCAACAAGAACAACATCTTTCCCTGCCTCCATTTCCTCGCCTTTCTTCTTTATCAATCTCAATTTGCCCCAACTTGACTTGCATGCCTACATATCCACATCTCATTGAGCTATTTGAATTGCGGTTTGGTAGCAGCATGAAGCCATTGATAGACACATTGGAGATGAAGAAGATGAATGAAGCATCAACAGCAACAGAAGATCAGGATGATTCCGAGCCATATGCAGTGATATATAGTTGGTGCCAGTCTTCCTCTTGCACTCCTCTTTCCACTCTCAAGTCTATGACCTTTCAGAATATCGACATAGATGCTTTACCAGAAGAGTGGATGAAAAATCTCACTTGTCTCAAGAGTCTTTCTATTTTGCAATTCCCAAGCCTGGCTCCTGTGTTTCGATATNATTTGAGAAGCTCTTCATATTCCAGCTGCAGAAAGAAATTCTAAGAGTAAATGTACAAGCAACATCAAATTATAGTAGTAAAAAACATTGAATAAATTGGTTACCTGTGATTGAATACTCTTCTTGTGCTTTCTCAAAACAGCATATAACCTCAACATGTTTTGTACATCTCAAAATTTGTTTCCTGCTAGAATAAGGAGAGCTAGCATAGAGGGGAAAAGGTTCCCTCTATGCCTATAAACTTCAAGATGCTGAAACCAAGCAGCAAGCGTACTGACATTGTGCCACAGAATAAAACAGTTACAGAACAAGAGATGCAATAGTTTCACCTAAATTATTTTGTAAAATTGTTCACTTCAATTGTCTTATTGCCAAGGCAAATAAGTGAAATTGTACTTCACCACCCTAAGCACTAGAATTTTTGTGTTGCTATGACTAGATTGGATTGAAACTAAAGTTAAAAGAGCTTGGAGGAGCATGAGTGTGCTCGTAACTTGTGGATTAAGCATGTTAAGATTTGTGCCAACAGTCAGTTAAAAATATGACTTGAACAAATGAGAAGAATTTGATACTTGGAATATGTTTACTAAGGGCAATCAGCAGTAACATAGACAGGAATGGTAGCTCTTACTTAAAAATGTGATTTTAATTTCTCCTTGTAGAGACAATTATTAAGTCAAATGAATAACTGAAATCTCGGTCAAGTTCATTGAAAAATTACATAGAAGAAATACATACATAAAAGTATGATTAAATGGACAACCTGCAATATCCAAATTCAGCTTATATTCACATCATATTATCTATCTGCTTATCCATAAGTGAAAGTCATGCAGAATAGTATGAGTCATGTTTGTTGCATCAAGAATAACTACTTAAACAGGAGTGTGTGTATGTGCATTAGGTGATACTTTACTAGAGAGAATGTAAAGGCTCTTTTGTGTGGCAAAGAGCAAATAAGTAAGTCTCATCTGCAGTTGAAACTCCTCCAAATTGTTCTTCTCTTCTAAAGAAGCTGCAGGGTCATCCAAAACAGGAGTGCGATACTCAAAATTAACAACTTGGCTAATGGGGTTATGGCCATCCAAGCTCATATAAAGATACACAAATCCAGGGGAATGTAGTGATAGCTAACATCGGTAGACCCCAAACCTGAACAATTTCTGCAGGAACACTTGCATATCAACATACACAAAATAGATTGGACTTTGCAAGGTGTAGACAGTCTAATAGTATTTTTTAGTGAAAATTATTGTCATCTCTAAAAATCAGTAGAATTTTTTTGTCTATGTTGAGATTAGTATTTTTATAGACACAAAAATTTATAAGACTCAAAAAAAAAGTGATACTATGTGGATGTCACATTTTTGTATATATGATAATATCATTCTTAGAATATATAAAAATTTCTCAAAAATCTAAGAGTTGTTGCAATAACTGTGGTTACTAAAATGTATTTCTAATGACAACAAATATTGTGAGCAAAAATTGACATTAATTAGTACCAAGACAATTTGTCGTCACTTACACTTCCATCAATCACTACACAAGCAACAACTAGTTTGTTGTCTCTAATGCTATGTTTGTTAGAAGGAGAAGGGATTGAATGGTTCATAAAGAGAAGGGAAGTTACATTCCTCTTGTTTAGATAAGAGGAAGGGGAACTATGTTGCCCTTGTTTAGGAGTCAAAAGTGAAAATAGAGGGGAAGGGATAAATTATAAAAACTTATTTTCCAATATGATCTTTATGTTTTAAGTTTTGAAAAGAGCTCAAGGGGTATGTTTGTAATTTCATAATATTTTTAATTAAAAAAATGTTCCATTTCATTACCTTCATCCTCCACCCAAATTTGGGAGGAAAAAAAATGTGAGAGTTTGAGGAGGAAGGAACAGATTTAAATTTCTTTCCATTCCATACCTCCACCCCAATTTGGAAGGAAAAGAAATTTGAGAGTTTGAGGAAAAAGAAAGGGAATTAAGTCTATTTCCATTCCATTAATTTCAATTGCTTAAAAATCTTCCTACTTTCACCCCTTCCATTGGATTCCTTCCCCTCTGTTCTATCTAACCAAACATAAAGCGTTTAGAAAAAGTTATTGTTTGGTTCCTCAAGTTGGGAAAAAAGATTATTTGGTTCCAATTAATATGGAGTAATTTCAATTTAGTTTCTCTCATAACATATAAAAATATCCAAAATACCCTTAATATTATATGATTATTTTGTTAATATATATAATTATCATTTAGTGTTATATAGTTATTTTATTTACATAGTACTAAAGATAATCATATATGTAAACAAAATAACTATATAATACTAAAAGATAATCATATATGTTAACAAAATAACCGGATATTACTAAGAAAGCCACCAAACTAAAAGTCATCCAATATCAAACACTTAAAAGTAATAAACTCCAAAAAATATAATTTACAAGTGAAGGAATAACATTACCCAACCCTAAACAAAATTCAAATAAGTCCAATTAAAAAAAATCCAAAAAAAGAAAAATTAGTCCAAAATCCGAAGGTCATAGACCAGCAGTTGACCATCTCAGGTCATAGCTGGCAATGGCATGTGGCCACTTCATAGTTGCTCGGATCCCTATGTAAATAAGAGTTGAAGCTTTTGATTTTGAGGCAAATTGTATCTACTTCATTCTCAAGCTATTCTTCATTCTCAAGTCTTTACCATTTGAAGCAATTGTAGGGGCGCAGCCGCAGAGGGTAGTTATAAAAATCATTAAAATACTTTGACTTAGTTCGTGACAAATTTGTTGCCATAAACATTGATAATGATAATAATAAGAGTAAAACCCTTTTTTAGTCCCTGAATTATTCAGTGATTGACAAGTTAGTCCTCCAAAAATGTTCGCTGACAATTTCGTCCTCGAATTATGGTTCCGTACGACAAATTAGTTCTCGAATTATATTCGCTGACAATTTAGTCCTCGAATTATGATTTCATACGACAAATTAGTCCTCAACTGAGAACTAATTTGTCGTACGGAACCATAATTCGAGAACTAAATTGTCAGCGAAAATTTTTCGAGGACTAATTTGTCGTACGGAACCATAATTTGAGGAAGAAATTGTCAGCGAACATTTTTGGGGGACTAACTTGTCCATCGTTAAATTTTTCAGGAACCAAAAAGGGGTTTTACTCTAATTCTTCTTCATCTGAATTTTCATCATTTTGATCAACTGAAATTTCATCATCTTGAACATCTATTGAATAGCCATGTTCTTCAGTATCTGAATCAAAAGGTTCATCTTCACTAGACATATACTCTCTATCCATCCTTGACTTTATGATCAGTCTTAACTCTAACAACCAAGTGTTTTCCTTGAACTTACCGGGAACACCCCGCTTACCAACGGTTTTACTGCCTCCCCTGGGACTTACGACCGGGAACACGGTTACCGGCTTACCAACGCTAAATCAAGAAAATATAATGATTTAGAAAATTAGAGTCTTAATGTCTTACTTAGAAAATTAGAGTCTTAAAATCTTACAAAGTCTTGGACTTTAGAAAACTATGCTTCGCTTAATGAACTTCTAAGACAAATACTTAGAATAATGACTAAGCAGCTAGATGAGCAAGCTTGCTGAAATAGTATTGAACAATCCTTTGATTATATTTGATTTCTTCAATTTCAGAAGGATGTTCCTCATTGAGGTACCTAACTCTATTGCAATAGAACAAGTAAGCATGTTTTTGCTTAATTATGAAAGGACCATAATATCTTGCCATCTACCATAGACAGCTAGATATGAAACTTTTTGAAGAAAGTGTTTAATGAAAATTAACATACCGACGCGAGGACGCACACGCACCTAGGACACAGACACACCCATTACCCCCACCACAAAAAGAGGCGGCACAGGCTCTGATACCATNATATATATATATATATATATAAAATCGTTATGTCCATATTTAAAGTGTTCAACAGATAAAATTTAAAAGGGAAAACTAAGTTAATAATAAATATTGAATTTAGATAACAACCCTATCAATGAATATTACTTAAAATCATAAAATTATAACAGTTTAAAAACTTAAGCCTGTAAAAAGCTGTTGACTTTGGAAGCTATAACAAGGGATAGACTGAGTATTATCATCTTATAGAATCTGTACTATAGCTTCTACCTATTGGCCAATCAGATAGTATTGATCTAAGAAAATTGAGCGGCATCAAAACTATCGAGGAAACAAAGCTGGTAGTCAGGGAGAGAAAGGGGGAGAAAGGAACCTGGAACCTTTGAATGGCCCTGATTCTAAAAAAGAAAAAATGCACAGCTACAGACGTAGAGAAAGAAAGAAGGAACCTGGAACCTTTGGATGGCGTAGGGTTCAAAGCAAAACCGAGAAAACTCTAATGGTTGAACAACAGGTCTCTGCTCTGCTCTCTCTGTAACGACGTTTTGGACAGACGAAATGCTCAAGATCTGTGTATTTGTGCTCCCAGTAGTCCTCCTGCTTAATGGCATTTAAAATTAATACTAGCTCTCTGGTTCAAAGAAAGT
>QAOA01003259.1:4693-18103 GCA_003255065.1 Cercis canadensis | reverse complement strand
AATCTCTTAATCACCCTTGACATTATAATCAATCTTAACTCTAACGGCCAAGTGTTTTTCTTGAACTTACCGGGAACACCCCGCTTACCAACGGTTTTACTGCCTCCCCTGGGACTTACGACCGGGAACACGGTTACTGGCTTACCAACGCTAAGTCAAGAAAATATCTCGGTCTAAAAAATTAGAGTCTTAATATCTTACAAAGTTTTGGACTTTAGAGATCAATGACCAACTTAATGAACTTCTAAGACGAATATCTTGAACAATGACTAGACAACAAGATAAACAAGTCTCTTGAAATAATATTGAGAAAATTGTTGATAAGTTTAAATCTCTTCAGTTTCCAAAGGACATTCCTTTTTGAGATAGTTAACTCTATTACTATAAAGCCAATAAGAGAGTTTTAACTTTTCTATTGAAGGACCATAATATCCTACCATCTGACTCAGACAGCTTAATATGCAATTCTTTTTGATCTTAAAGTGACTTGATACATGCACACCCAAACGTAGTAAGGATCTGCTGTTTGAAGAAACTCTGTTGAGAAGGAGACTTCTATAATATCTAATTAAAGCTTGATCTTCCATTAAACCATAACCATGATATCTATTGACTCGGTATTGCTGCCACCTAGCCATGTAGAGTGTTCATGTTTATCTTTTGAAGAAAGTGTTTTAATGAAAAATTAACACACTGACGAGAGGAGCACACGCACCTAGATGGACACAGACACACCCATTACCCCCACCACAAAAAGAGGCGGCACAAGCTCTGATACCATTCGGGGCAGGATCGTCTCTTAGATTTTGACTTAATGATTATGAAAGTCTTAATGAGTAATGAGTAAGTCAAAACATGTAAAGAAAGTGTCAGCAAAAATGAATTAAAAAGTGAAGAAGGAGTAGGAGATTCGGAGTGAATAGTAACTTATGAACAGTTACTTGAATAGTAAACGTGAACAGTAATGATGAACATGAACAGTAATGAACAGTAACTTCAAAAATTAAAAAGGATGTTAATCCGGCGGTAGTCTGCACTGGAAAGCAGTAGGAAGGGGAAATGCTTATGAAAGGGAGCTAATCCGGCGGTAGTCCGCACTGGAAAGCATAGGAGAAGGATAATGAATGCTTAATGAAAAGTAATGAAATAAAACTTAATATTGAACAAAATAACACTTACAACTTTGAAACTTCTTGAAATACACTTTGAAAAAGTTACAAACTTTGAGGAGAGCACAAGGGCTTTGATGAAGGGCTTTGAAGTAAGCTAATGACTTAGTGAAACTTTGATGAAAGGAGAATGTTAGAAAGATTAGCTAGACTTGGCTAAGCTAAGGGTTATTTTCTACCAAATATTTACATTGCCTTCTCTTGTGATGAAGGTGTCTATTTATAGACTCTTGAGGGAAGGATGGATTCCAAATGGTTTGAAGTCCATTCTTGTCTTGTTGTATGAGGTGTGATGAAGTTTTTCATGATATCATCTTGTGATGACACTTGTTGAGTGGGGAAGCATTTTTTCTTCTCTTATTGATACATGTCTGGACACTTGGCATGATGAGGAGTCTTCATAAAACTTTGTTGACTTGTTGAATATGCTGAAAAGTTTGCATGTGAACTCTGCAACCTTTTAGTAACACTGCACATGGCTACAGCTGTGTGGAATCACTGCACATGGACGGCAGTCTTTGGGTGACTGTGTCACGATTCCATTCCATTGTAATGATATCTTGGTATTCTGCATCAAAAGCAGTATTCCAGTAATCAAATCTGTCATCTGCCTCTGCATCTTGATAGAAAAGATGAAATGCTTCTAAATCTTCGGCATGATTCTTTTGAAAATAATGATCGACTAACTGTTGAAAATCAGTCCAAATTTTGAAAGGAACTTCAGGAATGGTTAAATCTGAATATATTTTTTGATTAAAATCCTCTGCAACAAGGGTTTGATATTTAATAGAAAGCTCTTTGGCAATAGTAAAAGCTCTCCAATGTCTAATTTGCTTTCTTAAGGTAAGATTATGACAAGGCCAAGGATACTCAGAAGAGAGAAGGTAAGGTTTGACTAGATGTTTTTTAAGAAGAATTTTGTGTTGAGCAGGATAACAAATCCCTTTGATCCATTCTGGGGCTTTGCTTTGAATGAGTAGCTCGACATATCTTTTTGGAGGAAACTTATCAAAGGCATGGATAATACAATGAGACAGTTTTCTTCCAAATCCTATTGATTGATCAGGGTTGGTAATGAGAACATTGGCAAGATATCCATAATCTAAAAGCTTTTGAGGAGTTAAAATTATTGGTTCTTTGTTGAAATAGATTGTGACAGGAAGATATTGGGAGAGATCTAATGAGGCTCTACATATGCTATAGGTAAGGTGACATTTACAATCAGGCATGGAAAGGGGAATTTCTGTACACAAAGGGTCTGTTTTGAGACATTCAATGGCTTTGAGACCATGATAACATTCCCATGTCAAGTCATACCTGGAATGAGTTTGTAGTTGCAAGCGAATTCAATTAAAGCCTTTTGAATAAACTCTTGCCTGTTGAGCTCAGTTTCTTGAAGAGTTTGGTGAACATATTCTCTACAATCAACATCTGGTAACTGATTGAGAAAACTGTGGGAGAAGAAGAAAGCTCTTGATTTCTTTGTTTCTCTTTCTACTTTTGCTTTAACCAGTGGGGTTAAAGTTAGAATCTTTTCTTTTCCTTTAGCCAGTGGGGCTAAAGTTCTGACGCTCTCTCTCATTTTACCTTTACCCTTATCTTTAGCCAGTGGGGCTAAGATAGCACTCTTACTTGTCTCCCATTTTGCTTTAGCCAGTGGGGCTAAGATAGCACTCTTACTTGTCTCCCATTTTGCTTTAGCCAGTGGGGCTAAAGTTATATCCTCTAAAGCATCAAGTTCTTTAAATCTGCTTTCATCCAGTGGGGATGATGATATTCCACTGTGAGCCAGTTGGGCTGACAGGGCTTCAACTTGTCTTTTGAGAAGTTCATTCTCTTTGATCAGCTCAAGATTATTAGCAGTAATATCATTAAGAAAATATTCATTTGTTCCACAAGTACGACAAGTTTTGTGATGAAATTTGTGATGAGAAAAACGGAAATAGTCTGCTACTACTTGCAAGACTAATGACTTATTATTGAAGTCACTAATATTCCAAATAGCATCTAATATTACTGTTTCACTATCTTCTAATCCTTCTAAATTACCTCTGTAATGAAGATTAGATTCTTTAGGCCAGACAGGTAAAGCTTTGTCAACAAAATACATCAATCCATAGGGATCCATCTGCAAAACTAGTCTGATTAGTATAAACAGCAATATCTTATATGATGAAGGAACAAATATATTATAGAATAAATTGTTAGGTATTTGAAACCTAATCTTTTGAAAAACGTTATTGAGAGGTATGTAATGAACTTCTTGATTTTTGAATATCATGTTGATAACAGATATTGAATTATTTTGAATTTCATTAACATCTTTGTCTCTCATAGGGGTGAGAAATTCAAATATGATTTCTTTGCCTTTTTGAAGAGTATGCACTCCCTGAGATGTTACATGAAAAGGATAAATTTGAGTTAGGAAGGGAGTTCCTAAGATAACAGGTGTTGAAATGTTTTTGACCAAAATAAAAGTATTTTTGAAACAAATACCTTTATTGTAAATTTGAGCCTTGGTTAATTTGAAATCTATATGAAGCTTTGAGCCATTAGCACTAGTTAAAGACTCTAAAGTCTTTTCGTAGTACTTAGTAGGAATTAATCCTTCTTGAATGCAGTTCATATCTGCACCTGAGTCTATCAGGGCAATGAAACTCTTATGATATTCTTCATTAATGATTAATGATATTTTGTAATACCATTTTTGAATTTGAATCCTATTGATGATATTGAGATAAGTCTCATGAGAATCTGAAGATTGATTAATATCTTCATCTTCATCTTCATTCTTTTGACTAGACTCTTGACTATTGAGATGATTCTTTAATGACAAATTAAGCAAATCTAATTCTATTCGGCTCTGATCTTGCTTTAATTGCTTAATTTCTTCTTTGACTCCTTTGATTTTATTTTGAAGATCTTTGATAGTAACAACCTGTTGTTTTGAATTCATTTTTGACAGAATAGCACTAAGACTAATTGGTTTGATGTCAGGAAAGCTAGGCTTCTCTTTATCTAAGATGTCTTTTAATTTCAAAAGATATTGCCTTTTGATTTCATCATCCTCTATCTTTTCTATGACATCTATGAGGAAACTAGCTTCTGATGAAATAACATTTATTGACTTTGACTTGCAAGTTCCATTGCAATCTGGATCCTTGCAATTTTGAATACAAGGTTCATCTTTTTCAGTTTCAGAAGACTCTGAAGCAGATGATTCTTCTTGAATTTGAAAAATATTTTCTATTTGATTTTCAGAATTCCTATCTGATGATTCCTTTTCAGATTCATTCTCTGAGTCTGAAATATTGTTAATGAATAATTTACTTAATTCTTTCTTTAATGAATCACTAATGTTTAATGAATTGATCTTAGTTCTCATCGGACAATTACTCTTGTAATGTCCTACTTGACCACATCTATAACAGACAGGATTTTTGAATGACTTTCTAGACTTTGAACTCTTCTTTGAAGATTCTTTGAAAGGTTTTGATTCATTTCTATCATGATTTGTTCTTCTTTTATTGAACTTCCTATGACTAAAATCTTTTCTAAAAGACTTCTGCTTTTTCTTATCTCTTGATGAAGGAGGAACTAAATTTGTATCAAATCCCATTTGATTACAAATATTCCCTAGTTCATTCTTCCTTTTATGACTATCTTTTTGAATTTTGTTTTTGAACTTAATATCATTACACTCAACCATGATCTCTTGATTGACAGCACTAACTAACTGACCATAAGATGAAGATTCATAGACTTGAGTTAATGATAAACCTTGTTGAGTTCCATGGTTTCTCAACCTTTCTTTGACTTTTTCTGCAAATAGCTTAGGAAGACCACAGATAAACTTTTCTTTCCAATAAGCTAAGTTGCAATCACTTCTTAAGAACACTTTTGAGAAAAAGACATCTTTATACCATCTTAAGTCTGAGAGTTCTCTACACCTTAAGTTGGTTAGGATTTCTAATGACTTGTCTTGAAAGCTTTGAGGTTCACCTATGAAATGTTTAATGATGGCATAGATCAAAAGTTCTATGCATGTTGAACTATCAGTTTCAGGATCTATTGAAGTTTCTATTTCTAATCTTTGATCTTCAGTGAGATAATTATCCCACCAACCTTTGAGTTGACCAGTGAAACCACTAACAACGATTTTAAGGATATTCCTTAAATCTGCTGAAGGAATTTTGATTCTAAAAACATTAACTGCCATGAGGATTTCATTGGTATGATTTAATATCTCATGTTCGCTCATACCATCAATATTCCACTCATAGATACTAGTTCCATCATAACTACTATGGACATATTGACTTCTTTCCTCAAATTGAATATCTGGGAGAGTAGGTCTAGGATAATAATTCCTAGTCTGATAAGTTCTTCGACCTAATCTCAGGTTCTGCTTTAAAACTTTATTGACAGCTAATTCTTCTTCTTCTTGATTGATCATATTGATTGACTGTTTCTTTTCTAACTTATTGAGTTTATCGACTATTAGGTTTAAAGCATGTTCATTACCAAACCTAATGTCTTTCATTTTTGAAAAGTTTGGCATCCTATATGTAGGTTGCTGAATTTCTGATTTATTGAAAGATATTGAAGGAGAAGAAGGAGACTTTGATGAGGAAGGACCTAAAGAACGACTTAATGGAGGAAGATCTAATGAATTTTTTGATGAAGGAAGAGAAGAGAGTGTGTTCTCTACTCTAGTCATTTGTTCTATCATATTGATTGACTGTTTCTTTTCTAACTTATTGAGTTTATCGATTATTAGGTTTAAAGCATCTTCATTACCAAACCTAATGTCTTTCATTTTTGAAAAGTTTGGCATCCTATAAATAGGTTGCTGAATTTCTGATGTATTGAAAGATATTGAATGAGACTTAGATAAGGAAGGACCTAATGAGAGAGGACCTATAGGACGATCTAATGGAAGAAGATCTAATGAATTATTTGATGAGGGAAGAGAAGAGAGTGTATTCTCTACTCTAATCATTTGATCTATATTTGGACATCTTAATGAATGACTACCTTTGTCAGTATCATGAGTTATTATGAGAGGTGAAGTAATTACTTCTTCTTGATGAATTTTTTCAACAGTAATTTTCTCTAAAGGGGGATGGACAACAGTAACTAGTGTCTCTGATGTAGTTTCCTGATTTATCCTAGTACTTTTCTTGATTTTCTTGATTGGTTTATAAGGATAAACTGTATCATCCACCTTAGCAAAAGGATAGCTAATATCATTTACTTCAGCATACTCTTCGAACCATTCGAAGAAAGGCATGTTGTAGTTCATGATATTTAACTCATGGTAATATATTTCTTTGAATATTTCTTTTGATTGATGATTGAATTTTTTGAAATACCAACGTCTTTTTCCATTGTTTGAAGCTTTCATGAATTCTTTCCTAAGATATTCTTTATCTATTAATAAATTTCTTTGAATATTTCTTTTGCTTGATGATTGAATTTTTGAAATACCAACGTCTTTTCTCTTTGTTTGAGGTTCTCATGAATTCTTTCCTAAGATATTATTTATCTATTTGAAACTCTTTTGATGACCTGGGAAAAGACATATGAGGAGAATTTTGAGTAAAAGGTTTGGAACTAACTATTGTGATGTTAATACCTGATGAGTTTTTTGAAGAGGATTTTAATGATCTTCTGTTAGGACTGTAATGAGTTGATGATTCAAAACTAGAATCTAATTCTAATTCTTCTTCATCTGAATTTTCATCATATTGATCAACTGAAATTTCATCATCTTGAACATCTATTGAATAGTCATGTTCTTCAGTATCTGAATCAAAAGGTTCATCTTCACTAGACATATACTCTCTATCCATCCTTGACTTTATGATCAATCTTAACTCTAACAACCAAGTGTTTTCCTTGAACTTACCGGGAACACCCCGCTTACCAACGGTTTTACTGCCTCCCCTAGGACTTACGACCGGGAACACGGTTACCGGCTTACCAACGCTAAGTCAAGAAAATATAATGATTTAGAAAATTAGAGTCTTAATATCCTACGAAGTCTTGGACTTTTAGAAATCTATGTTTCGCTTAATGAACTTCTAAGACAAATTCTTAGAATAATGACTAAGCAGCTAGATGAGCAAGCTTGCTGGAATAGTATTGAACAATCCTTTGATTATATTTAATTTCTTCAATTTCAGAAGGATGTTCCTCTTTGAGGTATCTAACTCTATNTGAGGTACCTAACTCTATTGCAATAGAACAAGTAAGCATGTTTTTGCTTAATTATGAAAGGACCATAATATCTTGCCATCTACCATAGACAGCTAGATACTTTTTGAAGAAAGTGATTTAATGAAAATTAACACACCGACGCGAGGACGACGCACACGCACCTAGGACACAGACACACCCATTACCCCCACCACAAAAAGAGGCGGCACAGGCTCTGATACCATTCGGGGCTGGATCACTCTTAGATTTTGACTTAAACCATTCGGGGCAGGATCGCTCTTAGATTTTGACTTAATGATTATTGGTATTGCTGCCACCTAGCCATGTAAAGTGTTCATGTTTATCTTTTGAAGAAAGTGTTTAATGAAAATTAACACAACGACGCGAGGACGACACGCACCTATGACACAGACACACCCATTACCCCCACCACAAAGAGAGGCGGCACAGGCTCTGATACCATTCGGGGCAGGATCGCTCTTAGATTTTGACTTAATGATTATGAAAGTCTTAATGAGTAATGAGTAAGTCAAAACATGTAAAACATGTAAAGAAAGTGTGTGCAAAAATGAATTAAAAAGTGAAGAAGGAGTAGAAGATTCGGAGTGAATAGTAACTTATGAACAGTGACGTGAATAGTAAACGTGAACAGTAATTATGAACATGAACAGTAATGAACAGTAACTTCGAAAATTAAAAAGGATGCTAATCCGGCGGTAGTCCGCACTGGAAAGCCGTAGGAAGGGGAAATGCTTATGAAAGGGAGCTAATCCGGCGGTAGTCCGCACTGGAAAGCATAGGAGAAGGATAATGAATGCTTAATGAAAAGTAATGAAATAAAACTTAATATTGAACAAAATAACACTTACAACTTTGAAACTTCTTGAAATACACTTTGAAAAAGTTACAAACTTTGAGGAGAGCACAAGGGCTTTGATGAAAGGCTTTGAAGTAAGCTAATGACTTAGTGAAACTTTGATGAAAGGAGAAGGTTGAAAGTTTAGCTAGACTTGGCTAAGCTAAAGTATTTACATTTATTGGGAGAGTATTTTACATTCTATTTTACATTGCCTTCTCTTGTGATGAAGGTAGCTATTTATAGACTCTTAAGGGAAGGATGGATTCCAAATGGTTTGAAGTCCATTCTTGTCTTGTTGTATGATGTGTGATGAAGCTTTTCGTGATGTCTTCTTGTAATGACACTTGTTGAGGGGGGAAGCATTCTTTTCTTCTCTTATTGACACATGTCTGGACACTTTGGATTATTTCTACAAAGTATTTACACTCCTTGGGAGAGTATCTTACCTTCTATTTACATTCTATTTTTTTGTGATGAAGGTGGCTATTTATAGACTCTTGAGGGAAGGATGGATTCCAAATGCTTTGAAGTCCATACTTGTCTTGTTGTATGATGTGTGATGAAGCTTTTCATGATGGCTTTTGGTAATGACACTTGTTGAGTGGGGAAGCATTCTTTTCTTCTCTTGTTGACACATGTCTGGACACTTGGCATGATGAGGAGTCTCCATAAAACTTTGTTGACTTGTTGAATATGATGATAAGTTTGCATGTGAACTCTGCAGCCTTTTAGTAATACTGCACAAGGCTACAGCTGTGTGGAATCACTGCACATGGACGGCAGTCTTTGGGTGACTGTGTCACGATTCCCTTGTGATGTCAATTCCGTAGCAGTCATCTTTATTTTGAGGAGTGTAACTTGAATTGATTTCTTCTGAGTCTGATGAAGCTACTTGAGATTCTACTTCTTTGAGTTTTGCTTTGAGCATAGCAACCTCATTGAGGAGTGCTGTTTTACCTTTTGAAGATGTTGACTCTTGTTGAACTTGCTTTCCTGAGCTGCTTCGAGTCCTAGGATTGATCTGCATGAAATACTTTTGAACTCTGGATACATCAGCTAATGAATGGTCAAATTGTCTCCACCATTTTACTTTGAATAATCTGATTAGCCTTTGAGGGAAGTAAGGAGGAAGAAGGGGATCTTGTTGTAACTCATAAGACCAACAAAGGATCCAAGCAACATTGAATTTGATACAGAAAGATAAGAGTTTATTGAGTTCAGGGATTTTTGGGGTGTTATCTTTGAATAAAAGAAAGGCTTCATAAACCTGAGGAACGAAGATTTGAGTGATTGGTCCACAGTAAAAGAACCATTCTTTGAACCATAAAGGAAGTGATGCCGGATTAAGATTTCGACAAAAATACAAAAACCACGAATGATTATAAGGGGCTAGATACAAGAAGTTGAACCAGGCTTTTTGATAATCAAAATAATTAAAAGGAGGATGAGAGAAATCTGTTGAGAATTTTCTTTTAGTGAGGGGTTGTTGATTCCAATCAGAAATAGAAAGGACTTTTCTGATTTTGGCTTTTGAATAGGTGATTTCATTATCATGATTCAAATTATGAGTAAAATATACAGAACCAGTATCTGCTAAGATATCTTCATAAAATTCTCTGGTTTTGAAAAAGTCTTCTGGGAAGTAATGAAATTTTTTTGGAAAAGTCTGTTCAACAATGTCATTGAAATTTTTATACCTACGAGGTTTAGGGTAACATATGTGAAGGAAGACATCTTTTTGAACATAAGATGGTTCATGAGATGTTGTTGAGGGTGTCAGAGCACTATAATAAGATCTTGATCTTGGTTGAAGGATAGGTTCTAAACTTTGAAATCTGTATTGAGAAGATGATGACCTAAAAGGAGCTGCCTCTGGGTTTAATGAATTTGATGATGATGATGGTAGAGGTTTTGAGGAACTAGTAGCCATATTCTTCTTACTCATTTTTCCCCTGTAAGAATTCACGAGTAAGGAAATCAGGAAGGGAATTTTTCTCTCCTTTATCAATGTCATTGAAATTTTTATACCTACGAGGTTCAGGGTAACATATATGAAGGAAGACATCTTTTTGAACATAAGATGGTTCATGAGATGTTGTTGAGGGTGTCAGAGCACTATGATAAGATCTTGATCTTGGTTGAAGGATAGGTTCTAAACTTTGAAATCTGTATTGAGAAGATGATGACCTAAAAGGCGCTGCCTCTGGGTTTAATGAATTTGATGATGATGATGGTAGAGGTTTTGAGGAACTAGTAGCCATATTCTTCTTACTCATTTTTCCCCTGTAGGAATTCACGAGTAAGGAAATCAGGAAGGGAATTTTTCTCTCCTTTAATGAATTCAATTTGAAAATCAAAACAAGATAAAATTGCTTGCCATCTTGCAAAAATCTGTTTTGAGACCAGATTTTGAACATCTTTTTGTAAAATATCTTTTGCGGCTTTGCAATCGACTCTTAACAAAAAGGTTTTGTTGACCAAATCATCTTGAAATTTTGAGATGCACAAAACAATGGATAACACTTCTTTTTTGATGGTGGAGTAATTCTTTTGAGATTCAATCCACAGCCCGGAACGGTATCTCACTATTTGTTCTGGACTGGTTTCTTCAACCCTTTGTTTTAAAATTCCCCCATAACCTATATCAGAAGCATCAGTTTCTACAATCATATAGGCTAAAGGATCAGGAATAACTAGACAAGGGAGATTTTGAGATAAAATTTTCAATTCTTTGATGACTTGAGTCATTTCCTGACTCCATGCATCAGGGTTGGTAATGAGAACATTGGCAAGATATCCATAATCTAAAAGATTTTGAGGAGTTAAAATTATTGGTTCTTTGTTGAAATAGATTGTGACAGGAAGATATTGGGAGAGATCTAATGAGGCTCTACATATGCTATAGGTAAGGTGACATTTACAATCAGGCATGGAAAGGGGAATTTCTGTACACAAAGGGTCTGTTTTGAGACATTCAATGGCTTTGAGACCATGATAACATTCCCATGTCCAAGTCATACCTGGAATGAGTTTGTAGTTGCAGGCGAATTCAATTAAAGCCTTTTGAATAAACTCTTGCTTGTTGAGCTCAGTCTCTTGAAGAGTTTGATGAATATATTCTCTACATATAAACTCTTGCCTGTTGAGCTCAGTTTCTTGAAGAGTTTGATGAATATATTCTCTACAATCAGCATCTGGTAACTGATTGAGAAAACTGTGAGAGAAGAAGAAAGCTCTTGATTTCTTTGTTTCTCTTTCTACTTTTGCTTTAACCAGTGGGGTTAAAGTTAGAATCTTTTCTTTTCCTTTAGCCAGTGGGGCTAAAGTTCTGTCGCTCTCTCTCATCTTACCTTTACCCTTATCTTTAGCCAGTGGGGCTAAGATAGCACTCTTATCTGCGTCCCATTTTGCTTTAGCCAGTGGGGCTAAAGTTATATCCTCTAAAGCATCAAGTTCTTTGAATCTGCTTTCATCCAGTGGGGATGATGATGATGTTCCACTGTGAGCCAGTTGGGCTGACAGGGCTTCAACTTTTCTTTTGAGAAGTTCATTCTCTTTGATCAGCTCAAGATTATTAGCATGGGCTGACAGGACTTCAACTTGTCTTTTGAGAAGTTCATTCTCTTTTATCAGCTCAAGATTATTGGCAGTAATATCATTAAGAAAATATTCATTTGTTCCACAAGTACGACAAGTTTTGTGATGAAATTTGTGATGAGAAAAACGAAAATAGTCTGCTACTACTTGCAAGACTATTGACTTATTATTGAAGTCACTAATATTCCAAATAGCATCTAATATTATTGTTTCACTATCTTCTAATCCCTCTAAATTACCTCTGTACTGAAGATTAGACTCTTTAGGCCAGACAGGTAAAGCTTTGTCAACAAAATACATCAATCCATGGGGATCCATCTGCAAAACTAATTTGATTAGTATAAACAGCAATATCTTATATGATGAAGGAACAAATATATTATGGATTAAATTGTTAGGTATTTGAAACCTAATCTTTTGAAAAACATTATTGAAAGGTATGTAATGAACTTCTTGATTTTTGAATATCATGTTGATAACAGATATTGAACTATTTTGAATTTCATCAACATCTTTGTCTCTCATAGGGGTAAGAAATTCAAATATGATTTCTTTGCCTTTTTGAAGAGTATGCACTCCCTGAGATGTTACATGAAAAGGATAAATTTGAGTTAAGAAAGGAGTTCCTAAAATGACAGGTGTTGAAATATTTTTGACCAGAATAAAAGTATTTTTGAAACAAATACCTTTATTGCAAATTTGAGCCTTGGTTAATCTGAAATCTATATGAAGCTTTGAACCATTAGCACTAGTTAAAGACTCTAAAGTCTTTTCATAGTACTTAGTAGGAATTAAACCTTCTTGAATACAGTTCATGTCTGCACCTGAGTCTATCAGGGCAATGAAACTCTTATGATATTCTTCATTAATGATTAATGATATTTTGCAATACCATTTTTGAATTTGAATCCTATTGATGATATTGAGAGATAAGTTTCATGAGAATCTGAAGATTGATCAATATCTTCATCTTCATCTTCATTCTTTTGACTAGACTCTTGACTATTGAGATGATTCTTTAATGACAAATTAAGCAAATCTAATTCTATTCGGCTCTGATCTTGCTTTAGTTGCTTAATTTCTTCTTTGACTTCTTTGATTTCATTTTGAAGATCTTTGACAGTAGCAACCTGTTGTTTTGAATTCATTTTTGACAAAATAGCACTAAGGCTAATTGGTTTGATATCAGGAAAGCTAGGCTTCTCTTTATCTATGATGTCTTTTAATTTCAAAAGATATTGCCTTTTGATTTCATCATCTTCTATCTTTTCTATGACATCTATGAGGAAACTAGCTTCTGATGAAATAACATTTATTGACTTAGATTTGCAAGTTCCATTACAATCTGGATCCTTGCAATTTTGAATACAGGGTCCATCTTTTTCAGTTTCAGAAGATTCTGAAGCAGATGATTCTTCTTGAATTTGAAAAATATTTTCTATTTGATTTTCAGAATTCCTATCTGATGATTCCTTTTTCAGATTCATTCTCTGAGTCTGAAATATTGTTAATGAACAATTTACTTAATTCTTTCTTTAATGAATCACTAATGTTTAATGAATT
>QAOA01003250.1:0-55865 GCA_003255065.1 Cercis canadensis | reverse complement strand
AGGAAATCCTTTTCATAGAAGGGATCTAGTTAAGATAGTCAGTTCACTAGTTGCCTCCACTGGGAAGGAAAGGAAGCTTTTGGACGTTTTTGAAGCAAGAAGGTGTAAAGGGGCTTTCATGGGCTGCTTCTGAGGCTTGTACTTCTCTCCCGTTAGACGTTTTGAGGTGGGGCACATATGGAGTGTGGCACTCCACATGTGCCCCACCTAGGGGTGTAATCGGTCCGGTTCGGTCCGGTTTTCACCCCAAATCGAGACCGGACCGTCCAAAGAATCTCGGTTCAGTTTTTCAAAATTTTAAGAGAAAAACCGAACCGGTCTGATTCGGTTCAGTTCGGTCGGTTTGTCGGTTTTGGCCAGAAAACTTGCATAAGTCAATTTTTCAAATTTTAACAAGAAGAAAGCCAGAAAGCCTGCACATACAAGCAATTCAACCCAAAAAAAAATACAAATAAAGCATCCTAATGCACAGAAAATCAGTAAATCAATAATTAAATATCAAATGTAACAATTTATTCCAAATTTCAATGTTGATTAAACTTCTAAACTACAACAAATAAATCAGCAAATTACATATCATCCAAAATTTGGGTTTGGACTTCAGTAAAAGAAGAAAATAAATGATTTCTACTTGAATTTTGTTTCTTGATTCTTCAAATGAAGCATCTATCTTCCCTGGTCTTTAGCTTCCTTTGACCTTCAAAAGGGGACAGCAACCATCCAATTGCCTCCAACTTCACCAAAATAGATTCCTCCTAAGATTGAAAAAAGAAAAAGAAAAAAAATTCAAACTTTGTTTCTCTCACTCTTAAACCCATCTCATTTCTTACAACACGCACCCCACGTTCTATGAACCTAGCTCAAAAAAGGGAAAAACTAACATAAACCCATCAAACAATCACCTCCACTCTTTTGTCATACACAACAAATCCTAAAAAAAACACCTCTCATTTCATTTGCAACTCTGGCTTCTCCCCTGCATTTCCCTTTCTCTCCCTTGCACCAAAAGTAACAAAAACAGTTTTTTCTTCTTTCCCTCGGAAACCCCATGTCTTGTTCATCCCTTGAGTGTTTCTGACTTACAAGATTTAGAATGGTTCGAGCACTAGAACAAGAGCAGGAAAGTTACAAGTCCAGACTTTTCCATTTTAAAACTTTATAACAAGAGCACTAGAAAAAGGAAGTCTCATAGCAGTAAAATGGACAGATATTTTTACTACCATACTAATGAAAATAAATAATCAAGATAGCAGGCTCAGATTGTTGCTTTGGACTAAAACATAGATGAGCAATAAAACACCAATTTATGTTCTATCCTCAAATTATGAGACAACAATATATGTGCTCATTTATATTGAAGTTTCATTCAGAATCCAAAGAATAAACAAATCATCTCAAAAGGGGAAGAATAATCTCCAGAGTTAAAAAACAAACTCTAAGCACCACATGGCTTACAAGACCAAAAGCAAGACCACAAGTTGGTGCCTAATAAAACAATAAGAATGAGATTTTTGTTTTTCTAACTAGAATGAGATATATACATCAGTTGCCAACCAATAGTCAAACTTAAGCACATCAATGCATCCTAGGGAAAAAAAAACTTGTAAGATTAGAGATCATGGAAAAACAAAATAGAACATAATTCTATTTGCAAACCTTCAGAAAGTGTAGCAATAATTATAACTAAATAGATTAAGTAACATTTAGAACAAAATTGCAGAAATATAGAATGGATTCACAAGAAAAGCTCTCTTAATGGTAGAACAAAGAAGTAAACTTATTATAATATATCCTTCTTCTCATTCTGTAACAATGTTAAACAGAGAGTATCCACAAAGAAGAGATCCCCAAAATAAATCAAACGCCAGACAAGATAACAAGCTTTTTTTTGCTGAAAATAACAAGAAAATAAAACTCCAAAAAACTAAAATATACAATAATTTCAGTAACAATGTTAAATAATCAAAAAATAAACAGAGTTGGCGGATAGATAAGCCCGATAAATGTAGCCACAGGTAAATCGATACAGTATGCATCTATAGATGTATATGTAGCCCGATAAATGAATTCCTTCAGAAAACAACCAGGTGGGGCATGAACCATGTCAAGGTATTATACAAAAAGACAACCCGCCAAAACAAGGTAATCAAGCTCCAAAATTTCGAAACATTTAATAGATGCAGCAACCATCGTATAAGCAGAACATATAAACAGAACCAAACCAAAACCAGAACTTGATATATATCGAATAATCAAACATATAAAAAGAAAATTCTAACTAAACCTAACATATAAGTAGAGGATGTGAAGGTCACAGTACCTTATGAAGATAGCTTGATTCTTGGCCAAAAACTTGTCCATGATGGCGGCGACGGCGAGGCGGCGATAGCAAGGCGGCGACGACGAGGTGAGGGCTTCAAGTCTGAGGATGGAGGATAGTTAGAGAATGGGGAGAGAAAGGAGAGAACTCAAGGAGAGAAAGGGGAGGATTTCAATTTCAGATTTGTGTGGAGTGAGTGAAGTGTGAAGAGTTAGGGCTAGGGCAAGGTTAAGAAGGCCCTCATGTACTAAAACGACGTCGTTTCCCTTATACTCGGTTCAGTCCGGTTTATCACCGATTTTTCTTCATAGAAACCGAAAACCGAACCGAATACTTTGGTTTTTCAGAAAACGACGTCGTTTCCCTTATACTCGGTTCGGTCCGGTTTATCACAGGTTTTTCTTCATAGAAACCGAAAACCAAACTGAATACTTTGGTTTTTCAGACATTAGAACTGAAAACCGGACCATTTCTCTCGGTTTGACTCGGTTTCGGTTCGGTTCGGTCGGTTTGGCTTATTTTTCGGTTTTGGCTTACACCCCTAACAAGAGCGGTAAAGCTCTCCCAACAAATGCAGCTGCATTCTCAAGGGCTCGAACCCAAGACCATTGGTTAAGCTAGAACAACCCCTTACCAGCTGATCTACATGTTTGTTGGTTGTGAATATTGTATCTGCTCAAAAGGAAACCTCCAATATAGAATAAAATAAGAGGAATATTACAACGGTCACATTTCCCTCAACCTCTCTTCTCTCTTCTCCTCCTTGTGCGTTGGCATAAATGTTATTACTTATTAACTCTTTTAGTGTGCTGGTAAGAGATCACTGCTTTGAGTTTTTCCTTGATTCAGGGGAAAGAGGGTAAAGTGGGAAAAATGACAAGTTTCGTTGGGGTTTGTTTTGAAACATTGGAGGGAAGGCAATGGTGTGGGCCATGGGAATGCATGAAATCTTCCATGAGCTGGCATTGTTAAGCTGCTGTGTTTAAGATCAGCTGGGTAATCAGATTGGGTCTTATTGGACCAGGTCAACCCAATGCCTGATATTGGGCCAGGTCCGATTGTAAGACCCAATGAGGTATCCATATATGTGTAATACATTATGCAAATTGACACTGGATTAACCTATAAATAACAACTATCATAATATTTTTTTCATGAAAGATTAAAGTATAATTATAATGTCTAATAAAAAAAAGTATAATTATAATGTATTTTTTTAAAAGGAATTATAATGTCTATTGATTCTTGTAATTAGAAAATGTTACTGGGACAAATTTAAAAACAATTTTTTTTTTGTTTCCATTGATTGAGGGGACGAATTTTCATTTTAATGCTAATTAACATGAATTGATCTATTCCAATTTCGAAACATAAAACTTTCAAGAGAAAGATCGGCATCTCTTNAATATAATAAATGAAATATACTTAAAAAAAGACCATTACTATTTAATAACTTAATAAGAAATAATTATTGTAATGGGAGAGCACGAGAGATTAATTGTTAGAGTCCCATGCTTATTGAAATTGGATAGGTAGGGCAATATTATGATAAGAAATATGTTTCTTCTTATTATTTAATCTAAACTTTTCAGTGGACCAAATCAAAACATGAGAGACAAGTGTCATCCTAATAATATTGAATGTTTTTACCTTTTCTCACTTTGTCAGCTATGATTCAAAATGTGTCACTTTCCACCATAAAAGTGAATTAGTTCTTTTACCACATAACCTCTCCCTATGCTTTTCTCCCTCTCTTTGTTTTGATGACTGAACATTAAGTGATAAACACATTTAGTCCCAGTTACTCATTCTATATGAAGTTCCCAATTCATTCCATCTAAAATCCCTAACATCATAGACCCCAATCCCTCATCTCCTTTAATCCATTCAATTTTGTTCAATTAATGCCATAGCAACTGAATCCATTGCTGTTCTCATATTATAGACCAGTGAGTTTACATAGTACTTTTTCTTAGTGCCATTATTGTCTTGTTCTTGATGCAATTGGTTTGATTTGACAGATTGAGCAGGGCAAATTTTCTTAGTGGTTTGATCCTCATCTCTGCCAATGCTGTTGTGAAGTTGTACATAGAAGTCCATGAAACGACCAACAAACTAGATCAACACATTTTTGAACTAGATCTAAAAGCAAAAGGAGTGAGATTTGACTAATTCTAGGAATTAGTCAATGAAATCAGTATCTTGGGATAGCGTAAATAGAAAAATCTAAATATAATTTAAAGGATTTGGATATGCTTGTATTTATATATGCATATGAGCAGCAACAAATGAGCAATGAAAAATGAGTAATACTGCATATACAACTTTTGTAATTATAAATAATGATTTTATAATTTGTCTTTGTGAGCGTGGTAGAATTTAGATAGTTCATACTTTTATGCCATGATGTTCTTTAAAAAAAAAAAATTAAAATTCAAGTAGTTATATGAAAATGTGTTTTCTTAGATTCTACCACTTATACTGTTTGTACAAAATTATGAGTTTGTTCTTGTGAAAATATCATGAAAAATAACAATAACAAAAAAAAAGAGATAATAAAGAACCTCCCCTCTCTTTCAAATATTGATGAAGTAAAACTATTTAGCTTGGCAGTTCATTATCTCTTAAGACTCTTGAGTAAGAGTAGACAATATGAACAATCTTGAGATTCAGTGAATATTGTATCTTTTTTTGGTTACCTACCGGTGTCCGAGCTTCGCTCGACTAATCCGGTTTCGAGCTGAAAAGGACCACAATAGCGGTAAAGCTCTCCCAACAAACACAGCTGCATTCTCAAGGGCTTGAACCCGAAACCCTTGGTTAAGCTAGAACAACCCCTTACCAACTGATCTACATGTTTGTTGGTTGTGAATATTGTATCTGCTCAAAAGGAAACCTCCAATATAGAATAGAATAAGAGGAATATTACAACGGTCACATTTCCCTCAACCTCTCCTCTCTTCTCCTCCTTGTGCGTTGGCATAAATGTTATTACTTATGAACTCTTTTAGTGTGCTGGTAAGAGATCACTGCTTTGAGTTTTTCCTTGATTCAGGGGAAAGAGGGTAAAGTGGGAAAAATGACAGGTTTCGTTGGGGTTTGTTTTGAAACATTGGAGGGAAGGCAATGGTGTGGGCCATGGGAATGCATGAAATCTTCCATGAGCTGGCATTGTTAAGCTGCTGTGTTTAAGATCAGCTGGGTAATCAGATTGGGTCTTATTGGACCAGGTCAACCCAATGCCTGATATTGGGCCAGGTCCGACTGTAAGGCCCAATGAGGTATCCATATATGTGTAATACATTATGCAAATTGACACTGGATTAACCTATAAATAACAACTATCATAATATTTTTTTTCATCAAAGATTAAAGTATAATTATAATGTCTCATAAAAAAAAGTATAATTATAATGTATTTTTTTTAAAAGGAATTATAATGTCTATTGATTCTTGTAATTAGAAAATGTTACTGTGACAAATTTAAAAACAATTTTTTTTTTTGTTTTCATTGATTGAGGGGACGAATTTTCATTTTAATGCTAATTAACATGAATTGATCTATTCCAATTTCGAAACATAAAACTTTCAAGAGAAAGATCGGCATCTCTTGCGCATCAATGCTTTCGAGCTAGATTTCAGAATCTACCGGTCACAGGCACCGATCATGGTTGACTATGTGTTGGGTGCTTCTCTCACTTGGGAGTTGCGGTAACACCAAAAACTCTCACTCATTCTTCTCATATTCTCTTCTTTGATCCATGAGCAAATTTGGTTGCAAAATGTGTTAGATTTTATGCATTATGATTGTAGATTGTAGATTGTTTTTGTGTTAATGTATATAGGTTTAGGGATTGATTAAGTTACTATTATTTTAAATTAGTGAAGCCTTTGAATTTGAATTTCTAAGTTTTGATTGGACTTGATTTAGATTTTTTTTGTATAACCTTTTTTAGGGCTTTTGTCGTACGATAGATGTATAATTTTTTTTTTCTATTTTTGCCTTACCTAGATGGCTAAAATAAGATAGAGCCCACCTTCTTTTTTACGGGTCACATAAGAAGGTGTTGGCATGCCTTATTTCTATTAAGTATGCTCATGTCATAGTGATATGGGTTTATATGAGTGAGGTCAAAAAAGCCAATTGTAAAACTTATTTTAGCAAAAAAAGTATTTCATATGTGACAAAATTCTTAAGTATACTTAGAATATTGTTCTCACAAGACATAAAATAATGAATTTCACTTGTAAGATTCATATGAGACCCACACTTATTTTTCAATAAGAGTAATATTCTAGGTGTATTTAAGTATTTCTTATTCTAAAATACACTTAGAGATGGATAAAATAATGCTCTTAAAATAAGATTGTCAATTTTGAGTTAAGCTCATTTAAAATTAAGGGATTCGTTCTTATAAAATAAGATAAGGCTTAAAATTTGAAACTTCATTAAATTTGGGCTTTTTTAAGCTTAGCTTAAATTGAGCTGGCCCGTTTAAGGCCCAATTTTTAATTTTCTTATGTTTTCATTTTATGTTATTATTATTACTTTTTAATTGGTGTTTTTATTGTAAACATAATATTTTATTTAAAATAATAATATAATATAAAATTGGGCTCGCCCAATTATTAAATGGGTCTTATAGGACTGGACTAGGGCCTATTTTTTAAGCTTGATTAAGTTTAGGCATGCTACTCATAAGACACAATATAGTAGGCCTCTGGATAACAAGTGAGACTTAATGTTTTTTTTTTTTTTTTTTTTTATTTTTCTTGCCATTTAATAAATAAAGATAATTTTTTAGTTAAGAATATAAGATAATAAAGATTTAAATAAGAGATATCAATATTTATTAAAATTCTTAAATCATTTGTATTGTGTATATTTCTGTGTAAGTAATTTATAAAAAAATTTCCAATTTTCTGTCTTCTCTATCATAGGAAGCATTAATATTTGGGGGAGAAAAGAAAACTGATAAAAATCAAGCAAGAACATGAGAAGAAAATTGGTAAAAATCAGAAACATGCTATCTTTAAGATTTAATCTGAAGAAGAATTTTTTACTCAGTAAAGGGGGTCAAAAAGTTCAGTATAAAATATAAAATCAGAAGAGTTTATCACATGGATATAGGCTACAACTATGACAGATATATATACTCAATCTCCCAACAATTGAATAGAAAATCCTTCTGGAACCTTCAATTTTATGGTACTTTCAACAACATCCTGTTAAAATTATATATTCCTCAAAAATTTCTTTTATTTATGATATGCAGTAGAGTTTTCTATCAAAACTTCCTTTCCCAGGAGGAATTTCTTTTATTTCTGAGACAAATTTTCTCAACATGTAAACAGAAACATCTGGGCAAAAGATATTAAAAAAAAAGTAAAGAGGCTGCTTTGAACTTGAAGGGAGAGACTTACAGAACCAGGCGTGTGGGAAGAAAGTTCCTCATGGTTTTTACTCTTTCTCATCAGTACTCGCATGTAGGTATCAGAGGACAAGTATAGATTCTTCAACAGGACCTCATTGGGACCTTCTGGAACCTTCAATTTTATGGTACTTTCAACAACATCCTGTTATGATTAATTCTGAAAAATAGGAACTGATTAAGAAATCAATATCAGAAGGAAAACAGAATTTCTATTCCGAGGCTTCCCGTAGGAAGAACTCCATTTCTTTACAATAATCTTCTCTACCCTCACCACCCCTCTCTGCTGAAAGAAATACCCAATTAACTCATTCTAACCAATTTCCCATATTTTCGGATCACTAGCCACGTTATCATCAAGATAGAAGCTCAGCAGTATCAAAACGACCTGGAGACTCTGCGTTTGCCATCCTCTTAAATGAAACGGTGCGTTTAGCGTTCTGAAACTTTGACTCATGACACATCCATGTTAGATTCTTTTAGAAAACCAGTGACATAGTCCCTCAGCACAACTTGCTTATTCCTCACTTCCTCTGCATCACTTTCATTTATGTCCATTATTTGTCTATTGTGTTTGTGCTTCTATGATAGTGATACTGTGCTAGTTACTTAGGTGGAAATGGAATGGAAATGGAAAAATAGAAAAAGACAAGTACATTTGTGTCACACGTTCAGTGATGATGTTGTCGAAGAGCAATGCACAGTTGTTTTCTCTCTTGGCCATCTTTTCTTGTTCGTTTATTTCCACTTTTGTGGAATGTCATGGAAAAATAGAAACGACAAGGACATGAGTCACACACGGTCAGTGCTTATGTTTTCAAATAACAATGTATAAGCAGTTGTTTTTCTTCCATTATCATCCAAATTCTAACATATGTGGTGTTGCAACATCTTTTTCAGGAGCGCGACGACACGAAGCGGCAAAAATAATAAGTGTAAAATTATAAATTTGTAAAGTTTTTTAATAAAAAATTATTGAAGAAAACTAATGGAGTCGCCACCAATCAATTTAAGGCATGATTGGATGCCTAGAAAAAAAAATTTAGTCTACATTATCAGAGTTTGGGTAAGAGAGTTGGTTACGTGTAGGGAAGGTGTTAGTACCCTACGACGCTCATTCTAACAAACGGTTACCAATTTAATTTTATGTCATCTAAAAAATTGTTAAATGAAATTGGTCATTAAAATAGATTAATGTGTTATTAAATCCTGTCGGTACCTCTGGCAAAAATTAAAAAGATGTCTCAAGATTATTGGGTAGAGACAGTGATTGTTATTACAATCCTTTCTCAAATTATTCCGTCATAGGCAAGTTTTAACATTTTTATTATCTAAGTAATATCTAACAAATATATGAAATGTAATTTATTATGCGTGTTAGAAAATGAGTTTGAGATTTGTGAAAAAATATTTTTTATTGAAGGTCTTTTTTTAGTCCACCAATACATCTGAAAAGGCTAAAAGGACACTCCTTACTTTCGGAATATAAAGGAGTCGCTGTCATCACAGCTATCCTCAACTATTCTCTCATCGGTACTTTTAATCTATATTTTAAGACAAATAAAAATATGAGATTATGCATTGATAAGATTTTTTTTTTAGAATTATGCATAAAAAAAAATTATCTCAGGAGTTAGCCTTAAGCCTCGTTAGTACCTCTGGTAAAACTAGAGAAACCTCTTTACTTCTGGAATATCAAAATATCGTCATCATTATGACTAATTTTGATTATTCTCTCGTTGGTAATCTTATTCTAGCATAAGTAAAAACAATGATAGAATATAATTATATGAATTACAATGTAGCAAATAATGCTAGAAAGATAGTAATTGAAAATACAAAAGTAATATTAGGAATTTTATTGGCCACACTAGTACATCTGGCATAACCAAAAAAATTTATCCCTCACCTTAGGAGCATTAGGAAACAATTGTCAACACAATCATTCCCTAATTTAATTTGTCATTGGAGTTTAATTTTATTTACAACAAGGAGAATTAAGTATAATATGAAATGCATAAATCATAAGAATAAAAACAAACAAAAACCCTTAAGATAAAGAGTAATAATAACAATAAATAAATAATAAATAAATATTATAAAATAAATTAATTAATGAAAATGATCTAAAACAAATAAATAAACATATTTGGGCCAGCCCAATTAATTACTAGAACAACATCAAAGAAATGAAAATAAAAATAGTATGTGAAATAGATAAACCAAAACAAATTAACAACCCAAAAATAACATATCCAAATCAGCAAAATAAAGAGGCCTACAAATTTAACTACATAAACGCAAATAAATAACAAAAAGAAACTACTACACTTAATAGACCAGACCCAAATGCAAATAAAAGGATAACTAAATGATAGAAACCCAAATTCAGCCCACTAACTTACTAATTCAGAAAAAGGGCCAAATAGCCCATACTAATACTAGTATTAACAAAAGCCATATGCAAATACCCAAACCAACCAATATTTCGGCCCAGTCCAAAAAAAAGCTGAAATAATGCTAATGGAATGGCCCATTTCGATTTTGGCCCAAAGAGAACAAAAGAAACAAAACACTTACTAAAATTAGCCCATCAGAACCTAACCATCCAAGCCTAATTCAAAAAGAAAAAGCAAACAAAAGTAAACTAACAACAAACCAAATGGCATCCGGCCCATCCATTTAATAACTCAAAAAGATAAAACAACAACCCATATTAACACCAAAATAGGCAAAAGAAACAAAAAGCATTTAAAAAGAAAAATGCATAAACACTTGAGGGAAGGAAAACGCTGCACAGGAGGAGAAGCGAGGTAAAACAGAAAGAAATATCATCACCCACATCTCCTTCTTCCACCCCTTGAATCCATGGCTTGACTTTGATTTTCAAGCAACAATAGCTAAGGTAAGAAACACTTCTCTTTATTTCTCTAAAAGTCTCTCATTCTTTCTCTGAAATTTTGTTTCTATCTCTAGGTTTCATTTCTCTCTCTAAAAGGGATCCTCTCTTTACTTGGGGTTTCTTTTCACATTGGGATTTCCCTCTTGCTGAAAAATGACTGATTTAGGGGTGGAATTAATTTTTGGCTTCTCTTCCCTAATTCGATCTCTTTCTCTTAAAAGGGAGCTTCTCTCTCTAAATCGGTTTTTTCTTTTTTGCTGAAAAATATAGGGAATGGAAATTGGGTTTTCCTAATTTATGAAAAATAGAATGGCTAATATGTTGTATGTAGTGCAATAAAATGAACATTTAGTAAAAAAATGAGATAATTATTGATACCTGAACTGATGAAATTTTTTGGAGTTTCTTTTCTGTGTTCTTTCTTGTTGCTATTTCGTTCCCTATTTCTTTGCTTATGAAAGTCTAGAATTTACTCTATTTGCTTCTCTCTACTCTTCCTTCCCATCCTCTTCTTCTCTCTCTCTGTCTCTCTTTTTATAGTTGAAGGATTGTGCAAGTTGCACTGATGTAAGTTTCATGTTTCCTATTTTCTAAGGCATGACATGAAGAGTGGCTGGTGAACAACACTCTACAGTACTGCCTAGCGTGTTACTCAAATGGCAATTATTTTTGTTTTGTTTTGTTTATTTTATCATTTTTGTTTTTAATAATAATAACATATTTTTTGTAATTTATTATTTTTTTGTGATTTTTTGTTAGCATTTCAGCACTTTTAGCTATATTTACTTTATTTTGTAGTATTGAAATGTTTTAATTTGGCACATAAAAATATGGTTCTAAAGATCTTCCCAAAAATAATTCATGTACAAATTTGGGTGTCAACAATAAGTTGACCCAAACAAATTTGAGTATTAACATGTGGCCTAACCACATTGAGATTCGCGAGTTGCTCTGGTATTCAGTATGGGAATAGGAACTGATACACAAGTTATATATACATACACATATTTATATATGTACCGCAAATGTTGAACTAATATGATCCACAACATAGTTACCAGGTTCGTTCTCTGGCCCTTTGAACCGCGAACTGGGACTTTCATCCCAGTTTGTGGTGCATTTGCGTGCCATTTCGTAGGGGTACGCGAACTGGTAAGCTGAAATCAGTGAACCGAAACTCAGGGCAGATGAGCAATGGATTGGAAACCTTATCGTGAAATAGAGCAACACCTTCATCATGTCTATTCACTTTTTCTTTGGTTCAGAACTGCAAAATGTGTAGAGTTTAGACTGCAGATATTTAGAGATTTCGAGAAGACAAGGAAACTTGAATAATAGAGAGGAGCAGATGAGGAGCCTTGACTCTTGAGTCTCCTTAGAGTGACTTCAACTCATATATAGTAGCAGACAACCCAATTAATATAACTTAAAATCTAAAAGAGATAGATTCTGAGTTGTTCACAGTTGGAGAAGCTATTATAATTTAATAAGAAAAATAAAGAGTGTGATAACTGTTAATAAATAATAATAATGACTACCAATGCATTTCTCATTTTTCTTAGGTGATAAAAGTGACTTAATTAAGCATAAGTCAGGTAGTTTTCTTTCTTCTTTAATATTGTTTAAGCTTTTTAAAACTTAATAAGAAAAATTATGAAATTTTATTAAACTTATTGAAGATATGAATTAATAATATAAAAAATGAATCGAACAAAATTTTTAAACATATCACATCCCAAAATAACGTACCAATTAACTAAGTTTATCCCACGTACGATATATATAGGTAAGTGACTTACCACGTACCTGAACCCTTACCACAAACCAAAACATACTGCGTTCTTGATAACTATGATCCACAATATTGAGAGTGAATATTGTAACTATGGGCCCAACTTCTAATTACAGAAAAAGGACACTTGCTTATTCCTCACTTCTTCTCCACTCTTAGCCATCGTTTCCTTTGGGAATATGACTCTGCTCTGTGTCTGTTGTTGGGTTTGTGTATCCCTCTTGAGCGAAGCACTTCATTGGTGGAAAGGCTTGCAGTCCTCAAAGAATTTATGGAGGGATGCCAACTTAGCCAAATAAGAGAAAAAAAATTACATAAATGATATAGAAAATAATAAAAATATCCTGGACACGAACGAGTCAGTGCTTACGCAGTTAGGCTGTTGTCAAAAAAGGAAGCGGATGCTGACGCAGTCACTTGCGTTAGGTTATTCACAATGGCTCATACAGCAAAAATTTAAGGGCACCCTCTCCCTCTTGAGCAATGTCACATTCAAATGATTGGTGTATTATTTTTTCTTTCTAAATTATGTCGAATTAGCAGAGTTGACATAGTTTAAAATTTATTTGATTTACTTATATTTTTTTTTTCTAACTTCAATAAATTTTAGATTATGTCAATTGTATGCTAGTACGATATAATTTAAAACTAAAATAATATAAAATTTTTAGATGTGATATAAGTCACCCTCAAAATGGTGTAGCATAGCTACACCCAATTTTTAATTATGCCTATTAGCATTACTTTCATAAAAGGGTGTTGCTATTCTACACCTCTTAAGATTGACTTATGTGACATCTAAGTGATTTTTGTACATTTTTAATTCTAAAATGTATTGTACTAGCATAATTGGTATAATTTAAATTTGATTGAGTCAATGTCTAAAAATTAAAGATATGAAATAATAAGGATTTGAACAAAAGACCTCAATATTTTCAAAGATTCTTAGACCATTTGTATTATGTGTATTTATGTGTCGGACTCAATTTTTTTATTTTATTTTTATGGAATAAGTATATTTATTTCTTTGTGAGGTTATATGAGAGTTAAATAGTGCATAATAACATTGAACAATGCTATCTCACTATGAATTGCCTTTTTCAAATTTTCTTCTTGACCATCACTATCTTTTCTTTTTATTTTATTGGTTAAAAAGGAAATTTTCTTCTTGAACAATGCTCATGTTTTCAAATAACAATGTGGACACTAAGGTTTCTCTACATTATCACATTGAGATTCGCGAGTTGCTCTAGTATATAGTGTGTGAACAAGAAACGATACATAGGTTATGCATACATATACATATTTATATATTTATCGCGAATGTTGTACTAATAAGATCCACAATGTTGTACCTGAAATGCTATTCAGAGTAAGTGAAGTGAATATTGTAACAATGAGCCCAACTTCTAAATACAGAAAAAAGGACATAATTAAACTGCAGCTCTTACATTATCGTTAGGTATGTTTTTCTTTTAGTATTTTAGTTATGATTTTAGGTTCGAACACAAAATTTATAAATTTTGAAAATGACCTCAATACCACTTAATCATTTGGTATTATCATCGGGTAACTATCTTACCCGCATATTATTCTATAACACAAGAAGCATTTTCAGATGGCTATGCGGTGGAAAGGCGATGGTGCAGCACCACCTACCTTCTTTTTTTCGGCTTCACCAACTCGCACCCTGTTTTTGGCTTTGACTACAAAGTAACTGCACCAACACAAATCCCTCCCTTCTTCATATAAACCTGTCCACGCTCTTAACTTATAGCTTATGGGCCATTTAGATTTAATCTCAAAATTGAGATGAACGATGAAAATATACTCAAGGATTTATTTTAGTATCATGAATAAACTTGAAAAATCCAAAATGAAATAGGCTAATTAAATATCCACTTCTACAAGTATGAGTAACCTAAACTTAACATTCAGGTAATCTTTAAGGAAATAAGAAATAGTGTAATAATCAAATAATTATAAAATATATTAAGATTCAAATAATCAACCTTAGATTCCCTAATGACTCATAAGTAAACTCTATTTTCCTACATATAAACCCTAATTTCCAAATTAAAAATAAAGTTAAATAAATAATAGAATTAACATAAGTATCATGGTGTCATTCTCCATTAGTATGGCTTTATATAACACAAAACGTTGTTGATCTGGTGGTGATTTCAAGTATACATTGATATTGTCCATGTAACATTCACAAACAGAGAGCAAAGAGCACAAGTGGCAGGCAAATTACTCAATATTATTTGACACAAAATGGGCGGACATAGCTAAAACCGAAACAAAATGAAAAGAAAAGAAAAGTTCCTAAGAAAACAATTTACAAAAGAAGAATATGCTTTTCACTCACGAGCAACAACAAGAACTTGTTTTCCAACATTGCGACCACTAAAAAGGCCAACCAAGGCTGCAGGACCGTTCTCAAAACCTTCAGCTATGTCTTCAACATACACAATCTTACCTTCTCTGATATGAGGCAGGACAAAATCTAAGAATTTGGGATAGAGGTGATAGAAATTACCAACAAGAAATCCTTCCATGCGGACTTGCTTTAATAGGAGATTTATCAAATTTGTTACACCTTCAAGTTGAGTGAGATTATACTGGGAGATCATTCCACATATAGGTATGCGGCCGTGGAGTTTCATATTCAGGAGTACTGCATCAAGTGTCTTGCCTCCCACATTGTCAAAGTAAATGTCAATGCCGTCCGGAAAGTACCTGATGTATAAATTGATGTACATTAGCTTCTTATGTGAATGGTACTTAGTTGATAGACAAAAGTATAAGATACTAACCTTTTCAAAGCTGCATTGAGGTCTTGCTCTTCTTTGTAGTTAAAAGCTTCATCAAATCCAAATTTATTCTTCAAGAGATCAACCTAATTGTAAAAGGAAAACATTCAGGTGAAACGGGGTTAAGTATTTTTTTGGTTGAATAAACAAGAAATTGAATGGATTCTGGTATATGGTGTTGCTATCCTATCCTTTACAAGAAAGTCAAGTACTTTTCATAGTGTTTATCATACAATTATTATTATTATTATTATTAAATTTTTTTTCTTCTCCAAGGCAGAGTGGGAAGGTGCTTGGATCCATATTGGAATCCATTTTTTAAAGTAATTTGCATAATGAAGTTGGTATGTATGGCATGGAAAACACTATGCTAAATGTACTAACATTTAATGGATTTCACTTCCTACTGCCCCTCCCACAAAATCCCATAAAATTATGCAAGATGCCTCATAAGTTTCTTTGGGAAGGGATCTCTAACTAAAAGATGAGAATGTAAATCCTTAAAAGTTGCCATAAATATGTAAGTAAAGTAAATAGACTATCAATAATGAATTGTATTTTTTAAATTGCAGAATAAACGAGGCATGGGTGATGCTGGTTTCTGCAGCAATTGGAAATTTACCTTCTCTTTACTTCCTGCACTTCCAACAACATAACAACCCGTCAGCTTCGCGAATTGCCCAACTAGCTGACCAACTGCACCAGAGGCAGCTGAAACAAAAACGTGATCTCCTTTCTTTGCAGAACCTACTTCGAAGAAACCAGCATAAGCAGTGATTCCTGGCATACCTGTGGTATTAAGAAGAAGTAAGAAAGGAAGTGTTAACAAATTAGGACATTGTAAAGATAGGACCAATCAGGATAACTGAGATTATAATATCTACAGAATATTCCCAAATAAGTGAAAGTGAATTGGAAAGGATTTCCCCTCTTTTCTATCATTTGCAACATTAACATTTGCGGAACAAAAGAACATTGATATAAACAAGCAAGAAAAGAGGTGAAATTATGCAACTAACAAGGACAACCATGCAAGTGTGCTAAGATTCAATATAAAGAAGAAGTCCTCAAACTCAGAAACTACTAAAAAAACAAAAGTACAGTATAGAAAATAGAAAACATGAAGTAAGAAGAATTTATAGTATTGATTGGTGTTAAGTTTATAATCTGGTTTCCTCTATGATGGTTAAGACATTATCATAGAAACAGAGGACAAACAGGAGATCTGCACATCATATTGGCATGAAGAACATTATTCTCTCAGAAGCAGAATAAATACGAAATTGTTCAATGCATACCAAGAATTCCAGTATAGTATGAAAGTGGGACATCAGTGTGCTCGATCTTGAAAAGAATTTGTGATGAGGAGATCAGGCTGTACTCTTCCCATCGAAAACTTCCCCAAACTAAATCACCTTTCTTGAAATCTGGGTGCCCGGATTCGAGAACTTTAGCCACACCATATCCAGTTAAAGGCTGCAGTTATTCAACAGTTAGTAGTTGCATGCATATATTACCAGAAAAATAATTTCATTATTGCACGTAGAGCTTTGGAAGTTTCCAAAATCATAAAATGCTTCAGAGTATCTAAATTTCAATTATNAAAAAAAAAAAAAAAAAAAAAAAAAAAAAAAAAAAAAAAAAAAAAAAAAAAAAAAAAAAAAACTAAGGAAATCCAACATGTCATAATCTCTACTCACTTATTATCTTGAGCGTAGGGTATTGGTGCCAAAGCCATAAAAATATAAAAAATCTTATGGTTCTAATCCAATTTAATTGCAGAGGAAATCTTAAGCAGAAAAAAGAGAGTAGCAATTACAAATACCAGGACATCATTACAAATCAGCACAATGCATAGTACCGCACTCATAGTCACTAGTTTGGTAAAAATTCTCCTAGANAACTTCCAATTTCCAGGATACGTTCATCTCTGTTTAAGCACAGTACAAACACTTTCTCTATGCATCATAATTATGAATATTTCAGAATTTTATTCCCCTTGAGGAATTCCAATCGTTTCTCAGACATATTTTCTCTCCTTATAAACAGAATCATTTAGGAAAATATAGTTAAAAAAAAAAAACGGAAAAAGAAAGAAAAGAGCTGCTTTAAGAACAACACTTACAGAGCCAGGGGTGTAGAAAGCAAATCCCTCAAGGCTTTCGCTTTTGCTCATAAGCATTCGCATGTAGGGATCAACAGACAAGTAGAGATTCTTGAGCAGTACCTCATTGGAACCTTCTGGAACCTTCAATGTTATGGTACCTTGAACCACTTCCAGGTCGGATTCTTTTGGGAAACCAGTGACATAGTCCCTCAGCACCACTTGCTTATTCCTCACTTCTTCTCCACTCTTAGCCATCTTTCCCTTTGGGTATGTGACTCTGTTCTGTGTCTCTTCAACGAAGCACTTCAGTGGTGTAAAGGCTTGCAGTCGATCCTCAAAAAATTTATAGACGGAAGCCAAGTAAGAAGGGCGTTGTCAGTGCTTACGCTGTTGTCAAAGAAGGGTGTGGATTGTGACGCAGTCGCTTACGTTAGCTTATCCACAATGCCTTAGGCGGCAAAATTCTTAATTATGCCTTGACAACTGCTTTTAGGAAATATAAAAGTGGATCATGACTGATATGAGGATTTTTTATTTTTTTAATTTCTATGAGAGCACTATCCTGTAGTGTATTTAACTATACATGCCACTAGTAATATTAGAGTATAATTTTTTTATTATATTAAATTGTTTACCAAAAGAAAAGTATGTTTCATATGAGTCCTTATCAATATAATTTTTAAAACAGGATTGAGTGTAAGTGTTTGCATCTTCTTTGTAAGAAACATGGGACGATGTTAGCATGCTCTATTACTATTAAAGTCTCGTTTGGATAATCAGTTTAATTGTATAAGTTTTAATGCAATAAATAACTTAAAAATAAGCTAATTTGTGTTTAGATATTTAATTTGAGAAGTATTTTTTTATATTAAATTTAAGTGTTTGGATGAGTAATTATGCAAGTACTTTTAACGATAGAAATTACTAAAAAGGTGAGCACTACTTTTATACACACTCATTTAACAAATTTTTAAAGAAATACAATGTTATAATGCTCGTATAGCCAAAGCTTCTGCAATATTTGGGTGCTATCTTTCTTTGATAGAAAGAGGGAGATGTTGGGGTGTTTCGAATAGGAAGAGGAGAAGCATCATTTGGGTGCTTACATTTCCGCCGAAACGACACCGTTTAAAGTAAAAAGTTATTTGCTTTGCTATTTGGTGTGTTTTGGCCATTTGGAACTCGTTCTTGACTCTGGAATGCCACGGTGGGGAAGGCAGCAATTCTGCAGTTTTAGCTTCCATGTTTAAATGGTTCAAATGTAAAACTCGAAGAAAAATAATGAAACCCAAAAAAAAAATTGAAACCCATAAAAAATTGTGAAACCCAAAAAAATAATGTAGCCAACAGTTCTCTATTTCCAGTCTTTCAAATGTAGCTAATAAGGACCATGGGGTGAGATACGATTAGAATATTGAACATTGGAAAAGGGAATGACATTACACACAATGGCTTTTTCATAATTATCACAAACTGGCATAAGATTTTTATTCTCTTTTTTGTATTCATCTCCACCGACATTTCCCTCGCCATTTCTTTTTCTTTTGGTCTGATGAATCCATCCCCATTCTCATCCACCACTCTNTCTTCCCATCGAAAAGTTCCCCAAACTAAATCACCTTTCTTGAAATCTGGGTGCCCGGATTCGAGAACTTTAGCCACACCATATCCAGTTAAAGGCTGCAGTTATTCAACAGTTAGTAGTGCATGCATATATTACCTGCGACTAATTTCATTATTGCACATAGAGCTTTGGAAGTTTTCAAAATCATAAAATGCTTAAAATTATCTAATTTTCAATTCTGTACACCAAAAGAAAAAAGAGATAAGGAAATCCAACATGTCATAATCTCTACCCACTTACTATCTTGAGCGTAAGGTATTGGTGCCAAAGCCATATAAAAAATCTTATGGTTCTAATCCAATTTAGTTGCAGAAGAAATCTATAGCAGAAAAAAGAGAGTAGCAATTACAAATACCAGGACATCATTACAAATCAGCAGAATGCATAGTACCGCACTCATAGTCACTAGTTTGGCAAAAATTCTCCTAGAATGAATTTTCTGAGTACTACTTAATTTGTACAGCGGAAACCACTTTATTTACTGTATGGTACATAACAAACCACGAGCTAAAAATAAATTCTTGGAGAAGCAAGTAGATAGTTTCTCCAAGAATCTATTCTCACTTTATGAAATTTTGGAAAATCTAACCTAAAAATACCCTAAAATTGTAATTGACCCAATTCCGAGACCAAAAAGATTTTAAGCAGAGTATGACAACTTCCAATTTCCAGGATACGTTCATCTCTGTTTAAGCACAGTACAAACACTTTCTCTATGCATCATAATTATGAATATTTCAGAATTTTATTCCCCTTGAGGAATTCCAATCGTTTCTCAGACATATTTTCTCTCCTTATAAACAGAATCATTTAGGAAAATATAGTTAAAAAAAAAAAACGGAAAAAGAAAGAAAAGAGCTGCTTTAAGAACAACACTTACAGAGCCAGGGGTGTAGAAAGCAAATCCCTCAAGGCTTTCGCTTTTGCTCATAAGCATTCGCATGTAGGGATCAACAGACAAGTAGAGATTCTTGAGCAGCACCTCATTGGAACCTTCTGGAACCTTCAATGTTATGGTACCTTGAACCACTTCCAGGTCGGATTCTTTTGGGAAACCAGTGACATAGTCCCTCAGCACCACTTGCTTATTCCTCACTTCTTCTCCACTCTTAGCCATCTTTCCCTTTGGGTATGTGACTCTGTTCTGTGTCTCTTCAACGAAGCACTTCAGTGGTGTAAAGGCTTGCAGTCGATCCTCAAAAAATTTATAGAGGGAAGCCAAGTAAGAAGGGCGTTGTCAGTGCTTACGCTGTTGTCAAAGAAGAGTGTGGATTGTGACGCAGTCGCTTACGTTAGCTTATTCACAATGCCTTAGGCGGCAAAATTCTTAATTATGCCTTGACAACTGCTTTTAGGAAATATAAAAGTGGATCATGACTGATATGAGGATTTTTTTATTTTTTTAATTTCTATGAGAGCACTATCCTGTAGTGTATTTAACTATACATGCCACTAGTAATATTAGAGTATAATTTTTTTTATTATATTAAATTGTTTACCAAAAGAAAAGTATGTNTTTAAAAAAATAAGTAATTTTGGTCTCTCTGTGAGTGGCCATTAATAATAGTAACGACATGCGCCATTTGACATTGTGCATATGTCATCACCATTTGAGTGATGTCATTTGTCATATGTCGTCACTTACACGATGGCGACATATAGTAAATGTCGACACCAATTGGCCTCGGCAGAATTAAATAATATTAAAAAAATTAAATTATTGTATAAGTAGAAATAATTTTAAAAGTAAAATAATTATAGAATTAATTTACCAATTTGCATTATTCAAGTCATTGTCCCTGTTTTTTTATATCGTGCATGTTGGGCTTCCTCGAAATGATATGTGGATTGGGTTTTTTCTTTTCCTGCCCGTTTTGATAGACTCTCAATGATAAATTTGTGAGGGAAGTTACTTCTCGTACTGAGGTTGGGGTATTATAGTACTCTTGATAAATGGATTGTTGAATGGCCCATGGATAGAATCCACATTCTTAGGGTCTAAATCATGTACCTCCCAAAATGGATCTTCGAGAGCGAGTGTTGTAGAGAAGTCGAGCAAGAAGGAAGTTTAGAGAGCAGCATTGAGGAAGGACTCACTCAAGAGTATGAACACAAGGAAAAAAGGAGGCAGAATAAGAGACCTTTTTTCAAAAAGTGAATCAACACATCAGAAATTTGTCAGTCTATCCATAGTCTAGGCTTTACGTTTACACACGTCTGTCATTTTTAGGAGTAGTTTTAGCAGTAGTTCATAGTGATCTTCAGGAAATTAAGTATCCTGTTCCACTTTGATCAATCAAATTTCCTTTTTTCTTTACCATCATCTTATTGTACTCTCCTTTGGATCCATCTTCAAGAAGATCCTACTTCAAGGTACACAAATCAGGATCAAGGGCAGTGATTGAGCATCTCAAACATCTCTACCTTGCCAAAATCATTGTTAATAGAATTGTTTATACATTTGATAAGAAACTATATATTCTATTACATATTGATTGGCCCAATTTTTTGAAATTTTTATAAAAATACTAAAATTATTAAGTGACTTCCACCCGAACCCACCTAATTTTGTGAGGGAAAACATTACTCCTAAACATGCCAAATGTAGCTTAGCACACAACTATGCTAACATGGTAGGTAGGTACTGTCTCCAAGATAACCTCTTCAATACCAACATGTCTCCAAGTAACTACAGAAGCAGGGTATATACAAATCCTGTATGGGGAAATAATGTTTACTACTTTTAAATATTAAAAGGAGATTGCTAATAGTTGTGTGGAGTTTAGCAATGTCCTTATTTTTAAATCAACAAAAATACCTTCTTATATATAAGAACAACTAATTGTATCAAACATCATAGAGAATGTCTAAGATCATTTAACTTATACAAATATCATAATAAGTTAAAAGCTTGAATAGAACAAGTATTTCATAAACAGAGACACACTATTTTTAAAACAGATAACTCTATTTTTCTTTTCTTTTTTATCATTTTAGATTTTTTGTTTTTGTTTTTGTTTTTTTAGACACACTTAAAAAAGAAAACTTTTTTTTTTTTTTTATCATTTTACACTTTTTTTTGACTTTTTTTTTTCAAACAATAGACACAGCAAAGTAGTAATACAGGCAAATAACTTTCTTCTTTATCAACAGCTGCTGCCATCATTCTCTTCTTCATCCTTCTGTTTCATCATCACCGTCCCAGATTTCCAATTAGCCTACATAGTTGAAATAATTCCAGGAATAAAATATTTCCATCGCATGTCATTAAAAGTCTAATGCACATTTTTATTTTACTTTCTATTTTCACTCCTGCTAATGTTACTTACCAAACAAACTTTGCAGAGAGGTAAGAATTCCACTTGTTAAACTTAGTGTGAATGAACCTGAAGGATAGAAAGAAGGGACAATTACTTATATATACATACGTGATAATTGACGACATGAGTCATTTCAATCAAATTTCTTAGTGGGTCACCATAATGGCTCACCACAAGATACTTTTATCATAGAAGTTGCACACTAAAATTTCATTGACTAAGATAGGGGATTGGCTACCATCTATTATGTATATTCCAATGGACTAGAAAGAGTAGATATAGTGAAAGACATAAAGTTAACAGTTCAATTCATCCATATTTTCAAAAGATGTTAAATTTGGTGGATGATGTTTTACCTTTTCTTGGAACAATTTCTCTATTGTGGAGTTAAGATCACCTTCCCAATGCGGATCATTTTTATCCAACGAAGCCTCAATCTTGATCAATATGGGGGCACTTATGAATCCTTGAGAGAAAATTTGCATCCTGGGGCATTGAGCTATAATCACTTCATCAAGAGATGGGAGTTTCAATGCGGAGTTCCCAGTATAAAAGCTAGTTAGACTTGATAAAGTATTTAGAGATATCTTTTTGAGCTGCCTAAATATTATCTCCTCTTGAATTGATTCATCTCCCTCTTTGGCCACTATTTCTTTTATTGACTCACATTCCTCAATGGACATCTCTTGAAGCCTCACTAAACTTTTGGCTGTGGAGGACGTGAATAAATATTCCAATCCAAGACATTGATTTATAAGCAGTTTTTCTAGGTTGGAGAAAGACACTGCAGATTGTATTATTTTTGTCAAACAAGGACATCTCCAAATTTCTAAGATTTTGAGATTTTCACAGAGTCGATTTAGCCAAGAGTTCTCTAACCCTATGAAGGTGAGCTCAGATAGATTCTCCAGCCTCAATCCTCTCAATTGTGCAACTTTTTTAATATGGTCATCTTCAAGTCTCTGAGAGGGGAATATCTCCTTGAAGTCACTGCAAGCTATGGCAAGAGTTTCTATATTGGGCACCTTAAGAAGGAATCCAAATGGCAAAATATCTGACTCATTGACATTGTGAAAGCAGTACAGCTGAAGGCACTTTACATTGCAAAGGAGATGTTTCTGTGATTCTCCATGCCATAACATCATGACCTCTTTCTCATTGAGTGACAGTTCCTCCAATTTGGGAATAACCTAGGAAGACAAATTCATACAAAAGAAAATGAAGCATCATTCTTTCATATATGCATGTATGAAATTAATCTAAAAAAATCTTCTGTCATTAATGAGCAGTAGAAAAATCTTATATAGTATATAATTTAGAATAGAAATCTAGTAAAAGGTAAAGAAGAGTACTGCAAACAAGGAAATGTATTAAATTAGTTTTTAAATCAAGTAGAAGAATCCAGAGAGTAAGAGGCAGTGGAAGTATGCCAAATGAATGGGTTTCACTCCCAAATGCAGTGTTTGACCCAACTGTAGCAACACTTCAAAGCTATTCAAATATTAATAGGTTTTGCTATAATGCTGCCTCTTTCCATTTCAAAAATTCTAACAATGATCAAGTGTTCAAAACAACAGTACCTTTTGAATTGAGAAAAGGGGCTGTGCATCAATTGAAACACCACCTTGATGATCCTCCGAATGTCCTTCTTGGTAGATTTGGGATTCCAATGTGAACATCTCCAACTTACCACAATGAGACACACGTAAGTGTCTTAACTTTGTGCATACCAGATTGTGTCTTCCGGGATAAAAGAACTTGAGCTCCGGGATCTCAGATAGAACCAATGAGGTTAAGCAAGGGAACACGAACTCGGTGGTTACTCCTTCTACAGCTGCCTCCTCATCCCTTCCAACAATTTCCTCCATTGCCTCACATGATTTTATCGTAAGATTTTTGAGTTTCCCAGGACTTTTGGAGAAGGATCTTGTAAACAGAGTTTTCAGACGTTTACATTTGGTAACTTGCACTTCTTGCAGGTTTTTAAAGCTAACAATTCCTTCAGGATCCTTACTCCATACATGCTTTAGATTCGGGAGCTGATCTAAAGTTAATGACATCAAAGGGAAGGGTATTGCCACAATTGTTTCCATGTTCATGTCATTTGTATCAAATATTACCTCTGCCTGAATGCAGTTCTTCACTCGCAGATTTCTCAAGTTCTTCAAGTAAGGGAGTAGGTAAAATGGAACCACATTTGATAGAAAATCACAATTTTCCACCACCAAAGTGTACAAATTGCCAAAGCAGGTTTTTGGCAATGGTACTTCGCCATGCCATACTTTTTCTAGCTCAGGATAGTCCGAAAGTTCCAAATCCTCAGATTGTTCAAAAGAAAGCTGTAAATGCAAAATAATAATGATAATAAATAATAAATTAAGAAAAAGTAAAAATTCCACATGTCATTAGGATCCATTACCGATAAATTGTTTCAAATAATATAGGAAAACTATTTAAAAGATCAAGAAGTTAAATCTAATTCCTAGTAATGCACATGCATTCTTTGCAGATTTGAAACTTTTAAAAACAATCTTTTGTAATATATGATTATTATATTTATATATTTAATTACAATATTTAAAACATATGATTATTGTGTTTATGTTTGAGATTTTCATGTTTAAGAGGTATTAAATTTAAATAAAATAACCAAATAAATGAATATATTAATCATATAACCTACAAAAAATACAATTGCATTTGCTTGGAATTAAGGTTAACTTTCAAACGTCTAAAATTTTTTCCATTAAATTAATTATGTATAGAAAACTCAAAATTACCTTTCAATCAATAAAAAATTGAAGCACATATCAAAAGTCAAAAAAATAAAAAAATAAAGTAATATTGAACAAAACATACGCAAATTCATTTGCCTTATTTAAATAGACAACCTTAAATATGATAAAATTAACTATCCTTAAATCCAATTAGTAAATATAACAGAATAAAAATAACTATCCTTAAGTTAAGGGGATTGAATTGCTGAGTCACAACTCAAGACTCAATAGAAGAGAATAAATTCATGCAAACCAAAGAGGAGCAATAGATTTTATAATAGATTCTTACCTTTTCATTGAGCAACATCAATACTGTGGAATTAAGATCACCGTCCCAATATGAAGTATCCCCCCAACGTGCAACTCGAATTGCTCCCAACATTGGTGCATTTATGACCCCTTGACAGAAAAATTTCATCCTGGGGCATTCATCTATGATTACTGTTTTCAGAGATGGGAAACTTGAGGTGCTATTCCCTGTATAAAAGCTTAGTAGACTTGATAATTTTCCTAGATACAAAGTTTTAAGCTTTCCAAATATTATCTCATCTAAACTTGATTCATCTTCCTCTTTGGTTACTATTTCTTTTATTGATTTACAGTCTTCTATGGACATCTTCTCAAGTTGCACCAAACTTTTGGCTGTTGAGGATGTAAATAGATATTCCAATCTCCAACAAAACCTTATACTAAGTTCTTTCAGATTGCAGAAAGATACAGCAGATTGCAACAATGTTATCAAACAATGACAACTCTCTACATTTAAAACTTGGAGATTATCACAGAGTGGGCGTAGCCAGGTGTGCTCTAACCCTATGGACTTAAGGCAAGGTAGTGAATTCAGCCTTAATTCTCTCAATTGAGGCAAGGTAGTGCAGTCAACTTCAAGCCTTTGAGAGGGAAATATCACCTTCAAGCCACTGTCAGACACTTGAAGAATCTCTAAATTGGGTGCCCTCTTAAGGAATCCATACAGCAAGACATCTTCCTCATTGACATTGTGAAACGACTGCAACGTAAGGCTTTTTATTTTGTTTAGGAGGCCTTGAAATTGTCTTTGCCGTAACATCACCGGATTTAGTGATAGAGTCTCCAGCTTGGGAAAGAACTAGGAAATTAAAAAACAAAACAAAACAAAAAGACAAAAAAAGGGGTGTGAATTAGATGCAACTCTAATATTCATGAGCATTAATCATGGACAGACCCAACATAAACTTGAAAATTAAAATAAAAGATCACAGAACTACTGACATAAAAATTCAGGAAAATAAAAATGCTTACCAATTTAAGGGAAATATACATAATAACAAGGGAAATATACATAATAACAAAGGGATGATCCATATAGCATATGGACTAATTTAAATGCAAATGCTACCATGAAAACACTTTTCACTCCAACATATGCATGTGACCATAATTATAATAATGAGAAAGTTGCACTTAAGTTGAAGAGATTAATTTCTTCCCAGTAATTGAAAAGTTGAAACATGCGAACGCAATAATGAAAGTGTAGAGAAAATTAGTATCCTTTTCTACAATCCACCCATTATATAATGTTGTAGAAATAATGGTACCTCTTGAAGTGAAAACAGGGGTTGTCCTTCAATTGAACTGCCAACGTGATCTTCTGGGGGTTTTTCTTCGTAACTTTGCAATTCTTGAGTGAATATATCAAACTTACCACAGTGAAAAACATGGAAGGAGTTTAGCATCGGGCATTCCAAATTGTGTTTTCCAGGGTAAAAGCACTTGAGATTGAACAACCGATCTAGAGTCAATGTTGTTAAACAAGGGAATTTAAATTTGAAAATTGCTCCTTCTGCAGCTGCCTCATCCTTTCCAACAATTTCTTCCATCACCTCACAGTTTGCTATATCAAAATTTTCAAGCTTCACAAGATTTTCAGCCAAGGATGCCGGAAACAGAAAATTTAGACCTTGACAACTGCTAACACTCACTTTTTGCAGATTTGGAAAACAGAGGAAATTCCAAACATTCTTCAAATTCGGCAGGTTGTCTAAATTCAGTTTAGATTTGGAAAACAGAGCAAATTCCAAACATTCTTCAAATTCGGCAAGTTGTCTAAATTCAGTTTCTTCAAAGGGAAGGCTAATCCCTTAGTTTCAGATGTCATCATTTTATCACTGATATCAAATATTTTCTCTACTGAACTGCAACTCCTCACATCCAATTCTTCCAAGTTCTTTAAGCAAGGAACTAAATTACAGGGAATTATAGTTGAAAGAAAATCACAGCTTACTACTGCCAAAGATTTTAAATTGCGAAAGCAATTCTCTCGTAGATGAACTTCACCAAGCCTCCATTGTTCTCGCTGTGGACCATCAGAAAGTTTCAAATACTCAGAATATTCAAACCAAATCTGCAAATGAAAATTTTGATTTGGTAAGCTTCAAATGGAAATAAATACACCATTTTCGTCATATGAAATTAGCAAATGCAATTAAATGACAATTGAAGTTACCTAAATTTTAGATCTCTATATTTATCCTTTTTTTTTTTTTGATAAAAGATCTCTACATTTATTGACGTACATAATAAAAAGTGAAACTTGAATTCTAACAGCTTTTGATCATATAGAAATGCTAGTTTTTCATAGTCTTATGGATAAAATAATTTTTAAGAAAGAAACACTGCTCAGAATAGTGCAGAAGTTCCAAATATTCAGACTATGCAAAAGAAACCTACAAATCGAAATAAATTCACCATACATTCTTCAAATTCGGCAGCTCCTCTAAAGTCAGTTTCTTCAAATGGAAGAGTATTCCCCCAGTTTTTGTCATCTTGATGTCACTGATATCAAATATTTTCTCTACCGAACAACAACTCCGTACTTGCAATTCTTCCAAGTTCTTCAAGTAAGGAAGCAAATTGCACGGAATTACAATTGATAGAAACTCACAATTCTCCACCACTAGAGATTTCAAATTGTGAAAGCAGTTCTTTGGTAGGGGAACTTCGCCATGCCACAATTGTTCTAGCTGGGGATAGTCACAAAATTTCAAATTCTCAATATATATCTGCCAATGAAAAAAGGAAAATTGTTTTTGGTAAGCTGCAAATGGAAATTACATCATTTTGGTCACATGAAATCAGTAAATGCAAAAGAATGACAATCTAAAATGTCCAAATTATGGATCTCTATAATTTTCCATATTTATTGGGTAAAATATCTCTAGATTTATTTACAAAATAAAGTCAACTTGAATTCTAACAGCTTTCTATCATATAGCAATACCCTTTTTTCATAATTTTATTGATAATTTTTTTAAAATAAAGAAACAATGTTTGGGATAGTGAGTAAGTTCCAAATATTGAGAGTACGCAAAAGAAACCTAAAAATGAAAATAGATTCATCATTAGATTTAAATGTAAGGCCTAGCATTGTGTGATGAGAACACATTTACTCTCAGTCTTTAAAGATGATTGCTATCTTACCATCACCAAAAATTAGAGGGGATAGCGCTACCCCTATCCAGTTGGGTGGGTTCTTATGGGATCCACCTAATAAATTTGGTGTTATTGCGAAAGTTTCAAAAAACTAACTCTCTCTATATGACCGAACAATAGTTCCTTATAAAATGCAAAAACGTCACAATATAAGAACACATGGCAAACAAAAAATTTAACTTTGCAAAAAACAAATGGAGTTCCGCAATTTTTCTTATATCATGTCATTCTTCCATTTTAGAAAGAGCTGTGTGTTCTAACACATATTGACGTTTTTCGATATCTCTGCAATGACATCAAATTCATTCGGTGGGTCCCACCACATCCCATTTTTTTGTGGTTGTAGCTTAGCAAGAGCCATCTCTTTAAAATATGTTCATTACAAATTTAGATAAAGGACTACAATTTAAAATACAACATGCAAAACTATACAATAACAAAGATAATTTATGCTGCTTCATGGACTGATATATACTTCCATATAGGTTGAGGAGCAACATAATAATGAAGAACAAATCATACTTTCATTTATTTATTTATTTTGTAATCAAATGATTATTACATAAATTTATATTTAAATGATAAAAATTTCAATGATAAATGTAGCGCAATACTTGATTGGTAAATTGATTTATACTTCACATTGATAAATATTATTTTCATCTAGAATAATAATAAAATATTATATGAATCATTATTTTAACATTTTTATCACTTAAAAATATTACTAATCATCACTCAAATTAATTAAAGGAGAAACAGTTTATTAGAGAAGAAAACATTAAAGGATGATGAAAATTTTGTCAAAAAAAAAAAAAACAATAATAACGTACCATATCTGTGAAAACTTTTTGTATTGTATCATTCAAATTACCTCCCCAGTACCATTTTCCTTCCTCTTCTCCTTTTGCAAAATATACTTTTCGTAGCTTTGGTGCCTTTGTGACTCCCCGAGAGAATATTTTCAACTTTGGACATTCTATCACTACCAATTTTTCCAACAAAGGGAACATGAAGGAACAATTTTCAGAGGAGCAGAAACTTGTGAGATTTTCTAGATACTTAAGTTGTAAAGTTGTCAATCTAGAAAAAACTATTTCGTTTTCTCTTTCATCTCTGCTTCCCTCCTTTGCTACAATTTCCTCCATCACTCTACAGCTTCTTACCTCCAATGTTGTGAGTTGAGACAAGGTTTTTGCAGTTGAGGATTCCATTAAATTTATTAATCCATGACACCAGTCTACTTGTAAATATGTCAAGTGAGTGAAACAAATTGAGCCAGGCGCTAAATTAATCAAACGGCCACAAGCATATATACTTAGCCGCTCTAGCCGTCGAAAAAGTGCTGGGTCTCGTTCGAAGCCTATATTATGTAGGGAAGACATAGAGGTCAATGACAAATCCTTAAGCTGTACAACAGTTCGGATCTTCTCGAGTGCAGCAAGGTTCCCATGAGGCAATAGCTCTTTGAAGTCACACTTCCACAAACGTAGCTCTTCCAGGTTAGGAGTTCTGTGAAGAAATCCATAGGGGAATTCAAGATTCTTCAACTCATCCAATCGAAGTATTTTTAAGCTATTCATGTGATAGTTATCGATGCAGCGTAATAGCAATTTCGCTTCTTTGCTCCCTAATTCCAATGACTGCAAGTTCGGAATTACCTAAGAAACAGATGAAACAAAAGTAAATCATATGAAGAAAAAACAAATTACATCCTTTAATAGTTTTTTTTTTTGTAAACAAATTCCTTTATTAGTAAATAATACCAAGAACAGTGCTACAGGGCCCAGTGTTCTACACCAAATTGAATAATAGTCGGCTTTTTTTTCTTTTTTTTTTTCAATTTGGGTCCATAATGGACCAGTGAGGGAAGAAAAAAGCCAATTATTCTTTAATTTGGTCAGCAGCACATGCTTTTACTGTCCTGGACACTTAAGAGGGACTTAAGATTTCATTGCACCTGTACACTTAAGATTGGCAGTTTTTCAGGATTTATTGTTTCTGCTGTGAATGCCGCCAGTTTGTGACAATCAACCAAATCAAAATTCTTCAATTGGGGCCACTCTATATTATGTATCCCCGGATAGAGGCTTCTGAGTTCAGGTAGTTTTCTGAATCCCACCGAAGTTAGTTGAGGAAACTTAAATGTAACACTGTCAGCGTTGGATCCATTTCCCCTGGCAACAATTTCCTCCATTCCATTACAATACGATATGCGAAGGGATTCAAGCTGTTTAAGATCTCTGGCTATGGAAAAAGGGAAGAGATTCTTTAAGTTCTGACAAAAAGAGACATCTACATTTTGCAGATTTTTGAAGTTAAGAATTCCTTCAGGGTCTCTGTTCCATACATGCTTCAGATTTCGAAGGAAATTTATGGTAACTTTCCGCAAGCAAGTGTCCTTTTCACCATCTGTTAGAGGAATATTTCCGAGATCAAATATCACTTCCACTAATTCAGAACTCCTAACCACCAAGCTGTCTAGGCTCTTTAACAGTCCTGCCATGTGAGGAGGAAAAACTGTGACAAGTTTGTTGCACTTCTTAATACCCACAGATTCCAGATTACAATAGGAATGTAAACCCACTTGGTTGCCCGGCTTGTGCCATATCTCCGTCAAATTCTCCATGTAGCTGAGTTCGATTTCCTTCAATTTAGGAAATATATCAACCTGCTATAGTGCACAATAACCATAAGGAGATGGAATCAAGTTAAATTCTCTTTTACAATGAATAACATATTATGAAGTTTGATATTTATTATCAATATACATAAATTATTTCTTTATTTGTTAATCTTTCCTCTTTTATGTTTCTCTTATCATCAATTGTTTATTTTTATTTTTTATGTATAAACCTTTCAGTTTTTAGCAAACTATTTTCTATTACAAAATTTCATGATATGTTTTACACTTTTTCTAAGAATTAAGTTTTATCGCTAATCTTTTCGTTTTTTAACAAACATAGTGAAGGCATGAAAAAAATTTATAATAAAGTATAAACAAATAACTGAATCACATTGAAAACTCGGTCTACCATGAAAAAAAAAATTGAGTGTAGAAATTTTGACAATATAAAAATAAGTACTTATTGAAGAAAAGATAAATATTTAGATCACAATAGCCAGCAATATTTTTCTCATATGAAATTCATATAGTAAAATTCAATAAAGATGAATTGAAAAAGAATTGGGTATATCCGTAGTGAAAAAAAAATAAAAATTGATATAGTATTTTTCTCACACAAAACTAGTACATACCTCTGTTATATTGATACTATCTTCTGGGATAAGTAACTCCTCCATCACCTCACATTGGCTTACATGGAGGTTTTTGAGATTCACTAGACTCCCAGCCATGGAGAAGGATAGTAAATATTTCAGATTACCACAATTATTTACATCCAATTTTATCAAAGATTGAAAGTTGGAACTAGACGAAAGAAGCAGGTCACTCCATATATTGGCAATGTTGATTGAGGATAACTCTAAGCTTTCCAATGTGGGAATATCAACCTGTGCGTAAACACAATTGCAGTCACCTCACTATTAAAAACATTTATGAAAATGAAAGAAAGAAGATCATAAAGAAGAATTCTAAAATTTAACATCTGCGAAAATTTTCAATGTACCTTTTCGCTAAAGAGTTGCGACATTGTGCCATTGGTATAAAAACCAGTAAATTCAGATAAATGTTGTAATGTTACATGCCTCAATTGAGGAAACTCAACCTTATCATCTCTCACTTCATTCTCAGTATCACCTGGTCTTCGTTTGTCAACAATCTCCTTCAAAGCAACACATTCAGAAACTTCAATTGTTTCCAGGTTAGTAAGGAGTCTAACCATGGAAAAGGAGAAGAGATTCTGCAATTGATGACACATTTTGATTTTGACAACTTTTAATTTTCCAAAAGAGGCATCTATAAGATGACTGCAGCATATTTTCTCCATGTTCTCAACTTTGTAGAGATGCAGTGACTCCAGATTGGTAAAAACCTTTTGAGGAAGCAACAAGTTCATTGAGTTGATAATATATTTGATGTCGAAGTTATTTGCAATAGATAAATGTTTTAGATGTGGAAATCCCTGTAAATTCAACTCATAAAATATATTCTCAACTCCATTCAGTTCTCCCAACAACAAATTTTCTGCAGTTTTGAACAACAATTTGATCCCCTTTCGACAATGAATGTTATTGCCTTCTTTTAGCTGCAGTGCCAAAGTTCGTGACGCTTCATACTGATCAGGCATCTTGAAACCTTCCATTGAAAACATCTTGAAATCTCCAACAGTAATCATATAGTAATTCAACTCATCAAAGAACAAGTTCCCTGGAAAAACATCAAGATCTGGAATCTGTATGTCTAAAGCTGTCAATTGATGCAGATGACTCAATTCGGCAAGACTTACATTTGTCTTCCCTTCAGGATCCCATTGAACCATGTTGTTTCTCATATACAACTCTTCCAAATTATTCAAGCATGATATGACATTAGGCGGAATCACTCCCAGCTTGGAACAATTACTTATGTCCAACAATCGTAGCTCACCTAGTCGCCCTAATTCAGCTGGAAAACTTTTTAATTCAGATCCTGAAAGGCTAAGAATTCTCAATTTCTTCAACTCTGCTACCATGGATAAGTTGTCACCAATCACACATTGCTCCAAACAAAGCATTCTAAGGTTTTTTAGGCATTTGATAGAAGAAGGCATGCATGATAGATCAATACCGGTCAATACTAATACTCTGAGTTCTGTCATTCCTTCAAAAAACTTATCCGGTATTCTTAAAGAATGATCTTTATTTCCAATATGGAAAACTTTGAGTCTCGGACAATTAATATTTTTAGGGAACTCACCAACAATATCACAATAGTGTAAAGAAATAGCAGTGTACTTTTCAAGTTTTTCCTTGTCAAGCCAGTTATCTAATTTGACATATCTCTTAATAAATGCATGTTGTTCCTTGAATGCTATTGATAGCGCAGCATCATGGATAATATCATGCATTGTGAAACGATCATTAGAATAACTGCCCAACAGTAAACTTGAGTCTCTTAGCCTTCCAATCAACACATTTAGTTTATCTCGAGCTTCCCTTATTGTGTAGACCCCTTCAAGAATACCCAAACCAATGCAGTACTTCAGTAAGTCCACAATTAGAGAATCATTGCCCATCTGAGCGCAAAGTAAGAAAGTAGCTTTGAGCTCCTCGTTCTCTAGATGATCATAACTTAACTTTGTAGAAAACTCCATAGCTCCCTGCACTCCTGTGAATTCTTGCCTTTCAATTTGCCTAAGGGCATCGTTCCATACAAAGGAACTCTTATTTTTCAATGCCCTTCCAACTGTGACTAAGGCCACGGGCAACCCTGCACACTTCTTAGCAATTTTTGATGCTAATGAATCAAACTCGGAGTTTTTATCAGGCAGTACTTCAGCGACCTTCTTGAACAATATCTCAGCTTCCTTTTCCTCCAAGACCCCCACAAAGAATATTGAGTTCTCTTTAACATCCATTTGAGTAGACAATAACTCTTTCCTTCTAGAAGTCAACAAAATTTTGCACCCTCCATAATTATCACCAGATATTTCCTTTTCGATCTTGTTACCAGGGAAAACAGATTCATTTTTCGTAGTCTTCTGGTTGATAGCGCAGCATCATGGACAATATCATGCATTGTGAAACGATCATTAGAATAACTGCCCAACAGTAAACTTGAGTCTCTTAGCCTTCCAATCAACACATTTAGTTTATCTCGAGCTTCCCTTATTGTGTAGACCCCTTCGAGAATACCCAAACCAATGCAGTACTTCAATAAGTCCACAATTAGAGAATCATTGCCCATCTGAGCGCAAAGTAAGAAAGTAGCTTTGAGCTCCTCATTCTCTAGATGATCATAACTCAACTTTGTAGAAAACTCCATAGCTCCCTGCACTCCTGTGAATTCTTGTCTTTCAATTTGCCTAAGGGCATCGTTCCATACAAAGGAACTCTTATTTTTCAATGCCCTTCCAACTGTGACTAAGGCCACGGGCAACCCTGCACACTTCTTAGCAATTTTTGATGCTAATGAATCAAACTCGGAGTTTTTATCAGGCAGTACTTCAGTGACCTTCTTGAACAATATCTCAGCTTCCTTTTCCTCCAAGACCCCCACAAAGAATATTGAGTTCTCTTTAACATCCATTTGAGTAGACAATAACTCTTTCCTTCTAGAAGTCAACAAAATTTTGCACCCTCCATAATTATCACCAGTTATTTCCTTTTTGATCTTGTTACCAGGGAAAACAGATTCATTTTTCGTAGTCTTCTGGCTGAAATCATCATGAACTGGAATCCCCAACTTATTCAAGTCCAGAACATCCCAAAGATCATCTAGGATTACAAGGGTATTCTCCTTATCTTTCTTTAATCTCTCTCGCAACTGACCCGCTCTTCCAGTCTCAGTTTCCTCCTCCAATGTCATCCCCAACATGTCAGCAATTTGTCCTTGTATATTTTTAATCTGAGGATTCCTTGCTACAGTTGCCTGAACCACCACATTGAACAACTTCATTTCTAGTGCTTTCTTAGCAACTCCGTTGACTAAAGTGGTCTTGCCCACACCACCCTGTCCATAGATCCCAATGGTTCTAACACTTGAATCTTTCAATGCTTTCATAATTGCTTCCAGAGTTTCATTTCTTGATTCCAAGCTTTCATAACCAATCTCAGAAAAAACAGCATCTACCCATGTCGGAGGAGGCCGATAAGAAACTTCATCAAACTGTGAGTCTTTTCGGAGCTTATCAACATCCTCTGCCAGCTTTGCTGCTCTTCTTCCTAGTTTATGCCTTACAATCAAGTTTGGAAACAAACCATTGGAACACCTGGTCTTCGCATCGCCTCCATCTTTCTGGAGCTCCTCATTTTTAGGGACTATTTCATCCACTTTCTGCAACCAATCTTTAACAGGAGGATTAATTCCTTTCCCATTTCTTTCAGCTTCATCAACTTTGTTTTGCACCGTCTCTCTTTCTCTTCGGAGTTTCTCAGCATTTTGGTTTAGCTCCTCCACTTTGCTCTTGTAACAAAAAAGGTAACCCAGTTCCTTACCAACTGGTTTCAACACAATATCCAACACTTTATCAACAAGGACAGATAGAAACTCCATGCTTCCTTCTTGATTTTCTTCATCTACTGCTACATCTTTTTCCTGAGGTCGGAGAAGTAAACATAAAATTGCAATAAATGAGGATAATGACAGAAATACATGGCACCAGCAATTTTGAAAACGGAATGATGAAGCAGTGCAAGCAGTAATGAAAACCAGGACACGTAAGCAATCCATTTGGCTGAGAGACTTTTTTACAAAATAGTTATAACCAAGTGGGAAGACTAGTATTCGGGGGATATCTATGAAGGCAAGAGAAAAGGAAAGAGAACAGAGTTTGTAATCTCCCTTCTTTTTTCCCCCCTTTCTGATATATCTCGCTCTCAACTGTCCCTTTCTACCTCTAATTCTCTTATTTCCCTTTGCTGTATGAATTTCTAACTAGTTATTAATGAAAGGGTTTCAGCTAGTTCCTTCTTCCTCTGAGGACTAGACTGATTTTCTGTAATTCCTGCAATTCTTCAATAACAGTAGCTATCACTGTATGTACTGCGTATTCATCTCAGATTATCTAAGGAACAAGTTTCACAAGAATAACAAGGACTTAATTGAGGCAATGCAAAATGAAATTTTGGCACTAGAGCAAAATTAAACTCGGGCATTGGTTCCAAAGCCTAGAGATATAAAGCCCATGCCTGAAAATGGGTTTACAAAATCAGAACTCATGCAGATTTAGAAATTGAAAGATATAATATAAGGCTCTCCATATATTTAATAGCTCTCATTCAATCCTTTGATAGAGGCCTTTCCTTGCCGGTATTGTCTTTCATCTCTTCATAATTCTCTCATTCAAACTTTATATAGCTTCTAGGATTCAGTTATTTCTTGGAATTTTCTTTTTTTTAGAAACCTATATGATAGAGAAGCTTCTAAACCGGAATCCCTTCTGGTTTTGTTAGATTCTTTTTGTTTCACTCCTAATTTGGATAGGAGGGTTTAGACTCTTGATCCATCCAATATATATTCTTGTAAATAATTCTCTCAGTTTCTGACCCAATCTAGGAATAAGGAGAAGTTCCTATTAATAATATGTACATGTGAGTAGTGTTAGTAGAGCATGTTTGGCAACCATGAGAAACTTGGTATCACCCCTCAAAAACGAGTTTCCCCTTTTCTTATCATGTTTGGCAACCAAAATCCAAACCGCGTTGCATAACTCGGATTGGGGAGAAGTAGTTGAGAGTAGCCTCTCCCTAAACCAAGTTACACTATTTTAACTATTTCAAAGTGAGTTTACCTTTTTACTCTCACTTTTTTGTGTGCTACTTTTTTTTTTTCCTTTATACATATAACTTTCATGTATTTTATGATAATTTTACACCAAAACTCAATTTTTTTTTTTTTTACTTCAATCTAAACAAAAACAAACCTTGCAAAATTAATTTTAAATAATATATCCAAATATAACCATTTCTACCAAAATCAATTCTCCTCAAACCCAGTTCTGTCCATAATCAATTCTCTCCAGTGGTGGAGGACAAGAGGCAAAAGGAAGGGGTTGGAATTCTTCTATGGATTCGGCTTCATTATATTCTGTCTATAGAAAGATTCAAAGTATAACTAGACATGTGTACATGGGATAAGTAAGAGGGAATCTTCGGAAACTTCAAGATCAATTAGAGAGGTTGCAAAGGGGTCTGTTTTCATTCATGGTGTGTATTGGAAGAGAAATTATTCACGATTAACTGAATGAATTGTTTGAAAGAGAAAAAGATAATGTGGAATCAAGCTCTAAAGTGCACTGCTTGCAGGAGGGTGATAGTAATAACACAATTTTTCATAGTAGAGCACCAATCAAGAGAAAGTAATGAACAACAAAGCAAAAGAAATAAGAGAACTGTACCTCTTTCAAATACGAATGAAAGTTAACTATCGAGCTTCGTAGTCGACTGTCTGGGAAGATTGTTGAGCAAGAGCATCTAACAAGGTGGAAATTGGCCTCTATAGTCCCTCAACATGTTTCTTTGCTCCACCCTAATGAATATGTGGTCTAGGAATCTCAATATAGAAGGTAAGGTCAGAAATTAGTTCAGAAGATGAGGTCTGTAAGAAAAGCATGTCCCGGCATTGACTTTGAACGTCCCATTACGGGAGCAAGCAACTCCCAGCTCATAGACTGTCAGTCTGACAAGTCACATCCAAGTGCAACCAACTGCTGGCGACTTCTTTCTGTCTCTTCATTTTATATCATATTTGTTGTTCGGTGAGTGCGATGCACAATGCTGCCCACCCGGTAGCACTATTTTATTCTTTTTGATGGGATTTTAATTGCGATTCAATAGAATTTATAAAGTAATTTAGTTTTATTGTAAATATCTTAAAAAAAATTAAATTATTTTGTTAAAATATATTATTTTTTATAAAATATAATAACGATATAATATCAAAAAATAAATTTAAAAAATTATTTTTTTAATATCATATTATTTTTATATTTTATAAAAAAAATTGTATATTTTAATATATATTGAATGATTTAATCTTTTAAAAATTTTATAATAACACTAAAATAATTAATTGAGTCTCATCCAAACTCATTAGAAAGAATAATGCTACTAGGGGAGTAAGATAGTGGTAACCTTGTTCTTATCTGATTTACCAACATATGTTTCCATTTTTTTTTAAAAAAAAAAAGGTCCTTGAAGGGTCAGGCATAAATGGTGAGAGAAATGAAGTTAGAGAACTTATTGACTTACACTATGGGGATCTGCTCTTTTCTTTTCTCTATTTATAATTGCTTTTTGAGAAAAACTTAGGTCGTATTTTATAAAATTGAAAGTTTTAATACTTAAAATCTCGTACATATTGGATTTTAGTGTTGAAATGAACAATGAATTTGTAGCATTGGAAGAAATTTTCATTTTAATTCCTTGATGTGGAGTGAAGGATACAATTATGATATTTTAATAGAATACAATTTTAATTTTAGCATTTAATAATTTAATAAGAAATAATTACTCCTGCCAAAAAGACAGTGTCATCCACAAAGGACAATGGACGAGCTTAAGAGATTAACTGTTGAGTCCCATGCTTATTGGAATTGTGTATGGCAATATTATGAGAGGAAATATACTACTTCTTATTATATAGTCTAAACTCTCCAAAGGACCTAGTCAAAACGTGAAAGATGTGTCATCCTAATAATGCTGAATATTTTCACCTTTTCTCACTTTTCCAACTATGGTTCAAAATGTGTCATGCGTCTCTAAAAAAAATGAGTCACTTTCTAGCATAGAAGCAAATTGGTTATGTTACCACATAACCCCCTATGTTTTTCTCCCTCTTTAAAGGTTTTGACCACTGAACGTTAAGTGATAAACACATGTAACGTTAAGTGATAAACACATGTAGCCTCAATTACTCCTTCTATATGAAATTTTCAATTCATTCCATCAAAAACCCCTAATATCACAGACCCCAATCCCTCATCTCCTTTAATTTAATCCATTCAATTTTGTTCAATCAATCCCATAGCAACTGAATCCATTGTTGCTCTCATTTCATGGAATCAAGTGATATTTCAACTCCATTAGTTAGACCAGTGAGTTTACGTTCTATTTTCTAGTGCCATTTTTATGTTGTTCTTGATGCTATTGGGTTGATTTCACAAATTGACCAAGACAATTTTTTTTAGTGGTTTGATCTTCATATCTTCCAACGCTGTTGTCAAGATTCACATAAAAGTCCATGGAACGACAAACAAACTTTTGAGCTAGATCCAAAAGCAAAGAAAATTAAAAGCAAAAGGAGGGAGAGTTGTTATATGAATTATAGGCAGTGAAATCTGTATCTTGGGGTAGCGTAAATAAAATTAAAAGGATTTGAATATGCTTGTACTTATAATTCTAGAAAGAGTAACAATGCATACACTATCTTTATAATTATAAATAACTATTTAGAGATATTCAATGAATATTGTGGTAGTTCTAGAATAATAATTGACTATTTAATTTGGGCATTTAAAAAATAAATGGTAATGATTAAATATTTTTATATCAACGATAATTAATGTTATTGTGTTAAAGAGATATTATATGCCTCATATGTAAGAAAAGTTTAAAAAAAAAAAGTAAACTCTAATATAAAACAAAATAAAAAGATTAGTAAAACATAAACATTTAATTTACTAAAAAACTCACGAGCAAGTAACCCCACTAATCAATTATTATGTCACTCTGTTTATTTATTTATTTTTATTTGGAGTCATGATCGTTCTTATCTCAATTTCGTACCTTATATTTTTTTTAAAGATTTCTTCTTTGATTTCTCTCTTTCACTCGGGTACATTAATCTAATGATCAATTTCTTTAATCTTTCATATATAGTATGACAAAACAAGACAACGACACTATGGTCAAAGAAAAAATAATTAAATACTCCAACCAAGGCAGAGAGCAACGGTCTTCTCTAGGTAAATTGCTGACGACACTTAATCTTAACTTTAAATGCCATGATGTTCTAAGAAAAAAAAAATTAAAATTAAATTAATTAAGTTGTTATATTAAAATGTTCTTTTAGATTCTTCCACTTATACTGTTTGTAAAAAATTGAGTTTGTGATTGTGAAAATATCAAGAAAAATAAATGAACAACAAAGCAAAAAAAGAAAATAAAATAACCTTCCCTCTCTTTCAAATACTGATGGAGTAAAATTTTTTAGCTTAATAGTCCTTTATCTCTAAAAGTTTGTTAATACTATTTAGAGATATTCAATGAATATTGTGCCTACTAGAAATAAAAAATTTAATATAAAATAAAATAAGAGAAATAATACAACATTAATATTTTTTTTTTGTTAATATCATAAATATTTTCACTTTATTCAATTGTGCATAAAATTAATATCATTTAAGGGTTAGAGTAATTACAATTTTTTTCTCTCAACAATATTTTTATTGGACCTGAACTCTTGACCTCAACCAATGACACACACTCAATTTAATTTGCTATCAATTAAATTAAGCGCTTGTTGATATATAACATTAACATCTAACTTATTGAAAAACTCACGAGCAAGATATACCACTAGTCATTTATTATGTTACTTTGTCTTTATTTTTTATTTTTTGTCATGATCGTTTTTTTGTTTATTTTATTTTTTAAAAAAGTTTCCTTCTTTAATTTCTCTCTTTCACTCAGGTCCATTAACTTAATAATCTATTTATGTCATCTCTTTTCTGTTTGATATATAGCATGACAAAACAAGAGAGTGACATTATGTTCAAAGAAAAAAGAATTAAATAGTCCAACAATGCAGACAAACATTGAGACAAAAATTGCCGACTAGATTTAATCTTAATTTTAAATGTCACTGTCATAGAGCTGGCAATGAGGTGGCCATATAATCATACAACTAAGAAATGGGTGGGGAAAAAACAGAACTCGGTAGGTACACTGCATATCAATAAAATAATCTTCCCTCTATTTCAAATACAAATGAAGTAAAACTATTTAGCTTAGTGGTCCATTATCTCTTAAGAGTATGGAGTAAGAGCAAATAACTTGAATAATCTTTAGACTCTTTATAGACATTCAGTGAATGCTGTAGTAGTTCTAACATTTCAGGGAGATATGTATTTTTTTGCCGTAGTAACATAATAATCATTAACATAAAAAATATTTAATCTAGTCCATTAAAAAATAACGATTAAAATTAAATATTTTTACATCAATAATAATAATTATTATTACATCAAGGAGATATCATATATTTTATATGTGAGAAAGGTATTTTAGAAAAGGTAAACTCTAATATAAAACAGAATAAGAAGTATAGTAAAACATAAAAACATCTAACTTTCAAATATACTCACGAACAAGTAATCCCACTAATCAATTATTATGTGACTCTCTTTATTTATTTATTTATTTTTTTTAAGTCATGATCGTTCTTATCTCAATTTCATACATTTTATTTTTTTTAAAAAAAAATCTTTTTTGATTTCTCTCTTTCACTCGGGTACATTATCTAATGATCAATTTACGTCATCTCTTTTTTGTTTGATATATAATGACAAAAAAAGAGAGTGACACTATGGTCAAAGAAAAAATAATTAAATTCTCCAACCAATGCAGAGAGCAATGGTCTTCTGGTAGGTGAATTGCTGCCGAGACTTAATCTTAACTTTAAATGTCACTATAATGGAGCTGGCCATGTAATCATAGCCATAAGAAATGGGAAAAAAAAAAAAAAAGAACTCGGTAGGTACTACCAAGCTAAATAAAATAATATTTCCTCTATTTCAAATCCTACCTAGTTAAACTAAAGTACAGTAAAATATATTTTTTATTTTTAAATAATTTTTTAAATATCATTTTAGTCTTTAATTTATTTTTGATATTATTTTAATATTTAAATAATTACATTATTCACCAAATTAATTTTTTATAATACCAAAAATAATAACTTAAAATATTAATTTAACGGACGTAATGATTCACAATTAAAAAATATATTTAACTCATAAAATTATTTAGTTTGGTAGTCGGAGTCAATTCTTTTAATAATATAGTTTTGAAAAGTAATTCTACATATACGACAATTTTAAAATAATTTTCATTATTACAACAATTTTTTTATTTTTATATTATTTCGATTGTATAAACAAAAAAAAAAAAAAACAAACAAAAAACAGCTGGGGTGTGGAGTACTGCATAGTGCCAAAATGTGGCACATATGGAGTGCCACATTATGACAATGCAACACAAAAGGAGTGTCGCATTATGCCATAATACAACACTTCATGCGCTCTTCAATGAGCTCTGTTTTAGCCCTCTCCCTTGCTTCTTCACAAGATTCTATTCCCACATTGCACTTTTCTACTTCTTTCTGGTAATGTGAAATAGACCTTCGGGCATCTATTAATAATTTTCTCGTGTGGTATAAGATTGTAGATAATTAGATATAATAATTTTTATTTGGTAAACAATTGATTATAATTTTTTTAACTAAAATCCTATAAGAATCAACATGACCAACAAGCATTGAGCAATAATACAAGTTCACTTTATCTTAAAAGTTTTCAGATTAGCCACAAGAGAACAAACAAAAACTTTAGATAATATATCTATGAGACCTTGCCGGGGAGAAATCTGCAAGCCTAATGCATGCATGTTCATACTTAGAGCCACATTTGATACTATGCGACATATATATAGTGCTGCATTATGGTATTATGTGGCACACATATGACAATGTGGGCACCAGTGCTTCTTTTTTATACAATCAAAATAATAATATAAAAAAAAAACTGTTGTAGTAATGAAAATTATTTCAAAATTGCCGTATATGTAGAATTACTTTTTAAAATTGCATTATCGAAGGAATTGACTCTGGTAGTCCATCATATTTTAGGTTAAGACTATTGAATAAAAACAGATAATATAAAATAGAATTTGAGGAACAGTAAAACATTAACATCTACTGAAAGATTCATGAACAACTAATCCCACTAGACATTTATTATGTTACTCTCTATTTTTTATTTTATGTCATGATCATTCTTGTCTCAATTTTATACATTTTATTTTTTAAAAAAAATTCTTCTTTAATTTTTCTCTTTTCGCTTAGCTACATTCTTATCTCAATCTAATGGTCAATTTGCGTCATATTCGTTTTGTTTGAAATATGGCATGAAATTACTGAAATCTCTTTTAGCAAGATAAAAAAGTGACCTGGTGATGGAAACGAAAGTATATTAATAAAACACCTAGATCTCCTCCAGGATGTGTTACTCTGCATTTTTTTTATGTGGTACAATACTCTGCTTATATACTTTAACTACTATTCAAGTATATATGTTTTGAATTAAAATTACATATTTTATGGATTAATTTATATTAAACTTATTAAATTTACTAAAAGCTTTGTANCATTAGATCAAAATTAAATTTATTCTAAAATTAAGGTGTTTATTTTCAGAAATTATTTTTGAATTAGTATGAAAGAATTTTAGATAATCATTAAATTATGTATGTAAAAACTATTAAAAAAATTTAGTCTCTTCGATTCTAAAATGACAATTTTAGTTCGTATGCTTTCGAACATTGAGTGAATATAGTCCCTCCGTTAAGTGGCCATCAAATTTTGGATGGAAAATGCTAACACGGTTTTTGTTTTTTTTTTACGTAGATTATTTCGAAAGTAATGATATTATGTGAAAATTAAAAATGATGTGGCAATAAAAAATAAAAACAACATTAAAAAAGAAGAAAAAAAGCTTAAATATATAGGGGATGTTCTGGTCAACTAAAGTAATGACATGTGAAAAAAAAATTATATTGAAATTTGTTTTAACAAATGTTTAATTGAATACAACTCACGTAACAGGCCACATTTTTTTTTTTTAAATATCTTTTATTGTTAGTGAAAACCTAGGAAAAATGAGACAAGAGGGGGGTGGTGGGGTGGGGGTTGCCTAGGACTAATTCTTTGAGGTATGGTCGGACGCTTTTAAAGCAAAGACTTATCCCAAGAAAGTTTGATGCATTCACAAGGACTTGAACTCGAGACCACTTGTTTAAGTAACCAAAGCCCTTTCCACTCAGGTCAACTTTCGTTGGTATAACACTTCCATTATATAAGCAAGGATTACAATCCCAAAATAACACTAACTTGCTTTCTCACATCTTTGCTTTTAGATTTGGATCAGAAAATTTCTTCATGAAGTTCACATAAATATGCTTAACACACCTACAATGCAAAATTCCATCCCCATATTTCTTAATCACACTTTCCTAACCTTGTATATAGGGGTGTAATCGGTCCGGTTCATTCCGGTTTTCACCCCAAACCGATACCGGACCGGCTAGAAGAAACTCGGTTCGGTTTGGTTTTTCAAATTTTTTAGAGTAAAACCGAACCGAACCGAACCAATTTGGTTTGGTCCGGTTTAGTCGGTTTGGTCGGTTTTTCCAGTAAAAAAAGTGCCTTCAATACTTAAGGGGCAAAGCTTTGAGCTATGAGTATAAGCATAAGCATTCACTTGAGTCTATTAGTCATTTGAATATACTTTCAACCATCACAACAAATAAATAATCTGGTACACCAAATTTCAACTTCAATCTCAAGACTAGAATCAGATCTAGCATGCCTGATAAACCATAAAGCAACTGAGTCCAGAAGAGCAAGTCTCTGAATGCATAATCTTTAAGAGTATATTGGAATAGTATTGTACCTAATAGGGAACCCAGTGAACCAATCGAAAATATAAAACCACCATTTTCATGTATTCATACTAAAGCTTCTTATACAAATGCACCTGGCTTTCCACCTTGATCTCACATAGAAGACTGTGCCACCTATGCTTATCCACTGATGCTATATTACAAGAATATGTGACTTTTTATTGACAAGACATAATCTATATCAAACACCTTAATTTTTTTTTGTTTTATCATCAACATTTGCTCAGCTTCAACTACCAGTACTATGCTTACCAACCATTTATTTAGCTTACCAGTTTCACATAAATCATCCGAGCAAATATTCAGCAATGATATAATAGCTGTAAAATAGTGAACAAATAATCTAAAATTCTAAACATCTTTCATCTAGTACTTAGTGCCAACAGCAGCAAGAGCTCCACCCAATCCCTGACTTATTCCATAAACAACAGCAGCAACAGTCCCTGACTTATTCCATTCACCTACCTGGATGAATATAGAGTTAACAAAATAAGATTTACCATATATGTTGCAAGATAGAACTAATGCTTTCCACAATAACTCTTGGCCAACTCCTCCAAGTAAATAATGAAAATAGAGCAACATCCACAATTTTATTTCAATTTGTAGGGTTATTCTCAAATGGGTCAGATCTAGCTATTGCTTTCATTATTATGATTGCATCAAGAAGATTGAAGCCAGAAAATTGATAACAACTAACAAAAGAAAGCAGCTTCAATTTTATAGGATATCAGGCTATTCTCAAAAGTCACCAAAAAATCTTATGAGAAGAATGACTAATATTGCAAGGTACCTAGAATTAGTTTTGAACTTGAAGGAAATTCTTCATAAACCCCAATCTGATAGAACTATGGGCTTTAGTGATGAGTTTGGTAGAGAGAGAGTGGACATGCTAGGAGGTCCACTGGTTAGGCCCAAAATATGGAGGGTATATTCGAGAAAGAAGAAAGTCAAGGGGGCTGAGATGTAATTGTTTGCATGAGTTGGTTAGGAGGTGTGCGTGATATGAGGGAAGGAGAGTAAGAGAGGGGGTCATTCTGATGGTGTGTTAATTTTCATTAGGAGCAGAATTCTCTCTAGCAGAGAGATTCCTGTAGGAGCCTTGGCTCTGTGAGTGATTGTAATCACTGATTCTGAGTATTATCATAAGTATTGTTTCTTTTCTTTCTGAATTCCATCAATTGGTCCGACCTGCCGGATCTAACAATGGCGCCTAAACCAACTGACAAAGGAGATGCAATGGAAGCTCGCATGGTCAATGTAGAAACCATGGGTCCTCGATTGGAAGGAGTGGAGATCACCTTAAATGAGTTTCGTGTGGCTCTTCTGGAAATGCAACGATCTCAGCTTGACATGCAGGTGTCACTTACTGAGAAAATACAACAATCTCAGGTGACTTTGCAACAAGCTTTCATGAAGGAAATCAATAAGGTAATCGGGAAAAGAGTTGAGGGAGACAAATCTAATGAGAATTTTATGGATGGTTCATCGGCTTCTGCTGGTACACCATTACGGCAACCAGGTGGTAATGCAATGTATGATGGGTTGGACGAGTATCGATTGTCGGTGAAGAAGGTGGAGTTACCGGGGTTTCAAGGATTGGACCCTATGGGTTGGATTCAGAGAGCTGAATCGTACTTTGAAGTACACAATACCCCTGAAGATTTGAAGGTGAAGTTGTCCCGTCTGTGTATGGAAGGGAGCACAATTCACTGGTTTACTCTGTTAAGAGAATCGGATGAACAATTGACATGGGATAGGTTTAAACGTTCCTTGTTGCTGCGGTACGGGGGAACCATTTATGACAATCCTTTTGAAGGACTCTCAGTCATTCATCAAGTAGGAACCATGGAGGAATTCATTGAACTGTTCGAAACAGTTTCCGCACAGGTTCCTCGATTAACAGAGATGCAATATCTTGGATATTTCATGGGAGGGCTGCGACCTGACATTCGTCAGAGGGTCCGCTCCTTCCACCCTACGAATCGATGGCAAGCGATACAGCATGCCCGTGATATGGAACGGGAAATCGACGGAATGATTGTCGGTGATGATATAGCATCCTTCAGAGCTCGTTCGGGCCAACATCAGTCGATGGGCAAGTCACATGGGTCACACCCGACCCGGAAGGGAAGTGACGGGCACAACCCGTGGAGCACCAGTAAACCCAGTAATAACTGGAGCTCAAACACGACGTCGCATGGAGGAACACCCATGTCGCAGGGGTCGAACACTTACACGAAGGGTACCTCTGCTGCAACCTTGTCTACTGCTCCACGGAGATGGGAAGGGGATCGACGTGGACCACCAGAAAGGTCAAGAGGTGTGCGACATATGTCCTATCAAGAACTGATGGACCGCAAGGCCAAGGGCCTCTGTTTTCGTTGTGGGGAGAAATTTCACCCGTTGCACCAATGCGGGGAAAGGAGCTTGAAGTTGGTAATTATGGGGGATGAAGAAGAAGTAGACGGAGAGGGAGAAGTAGTGGCATTGGAAGTGGAACAAGGTTCGGAGGAAGAAGGGCTAGTGTGCAAAATTATGGGTCTCTTGGGGATGACTGGTTCTGATGTACCTACCTTCAAAACAATGAATTAGAGGGGGTTTTGAAGGATATTCCTATATTGGTGCTGGTGGATAGTGGGGCTAGCCATAATTTTGTGGCACCTCAAGTGGTCAATTCCCTAAACATTCCTATGGATTCTTCTAGGAGATTTGGAGTGAGACTTGGAGATGGGCATAGAGTCTATACTAAAGGTAAATGCTCAAATCTGCCTTTATGTTTTGGAAAGAACAATGCAGTAGTGGATGCATATGTGCTTGAGTTAGGTGGTGTAGATATGATTTTAGGGGTGGCTTGGTTGGAAACCTTGGGTAAGGTGGAAATGGATTGGAGACATATGACTATGTCATTTCGATTGGGAAAGGAGTTGGTGGAATTGCAGGGAGTTGTGGTTGCTGACTCTAAACATAATTCAAGCAATAACCCTGAATTGAGTGCTGGCTCACTGTTTGGAGTTATGAAGAATCCAACTTGGCAGCTAGAGGGAATGTTGTGGAATGCTGAAGGAGGATTTAAATTGGGGAATACTGCACTGTTGGGTCAACAGCAAGAACAAGAATTGACTAGGTTGCTTGAGACCTTTCCTGAAGTATCTCAAGATATGGAAGGGTTGCCTCCAATTCGAGGGATAGCTCACTCTATTGTTCTGAAAGAGGGAACTGAACCTATTAATGTTAGACCCTATCGTTATCCACATAATCAGAAAAATGAGATAGAGAGGCAGATTCAGGAGATGCTGCAACAAGGAATAATTGTCAATAGCTCAAGTCCTTTTTCTAGTCCAGTAATTCTTGTTAAAAAGAAAGATGCATCTTGGAGAATGTGTGTGGACTATAGGGCTCTCAACAAGGCAACAGTACAGGACAAATTCCCTATTCCTATTGTTGAGGAGTGATGGATGAATTACATGGAGCTGGGTTCTTTTCCAAATTAGACCTGAAATCTGGATACCATCAAATTAGAATGAAAAAAGAAGATGTGGCGAAAACTGCCTTTAGAACTCATGAAGGACATTACGAATTTCTTGTAATGCCTTTTGGGCTGACAAATGCCCCAGCGACTTTTCAGGCAGCCATGAATCAGATTTTCAAGCCTTACTTACGTAGGTTTGTATTGGTATTCTTTGACGACATTCTGGTCTACAACGGAGATTGGAGGACTCATTTAATACATTTAACTACAGTTCTCCAAGTGCTCAAAGAGAATCAGTTTGTGGTAAACAAAAAAAAGTGCAGCTTCGGTCAAAGACAAGTGGAGTATTTTGGGCATGTGCTGTCCTATAGGGGTGTGGCTGTAGATCCAGCTAAGGTAAGGAGCGTGGTAGATTGGCCAGTACCTCAGAATGTAAAAGGGGTTAGAGGATTTTTGGGCTTGACTGGCTATTACAGAAAATTCATACAGAATTATGGGAAATTAGCTAAACCCTTGACTGAGCTCACTAAGAAAGAGGCTTTTAAATGGGGACCTGAGGCTCAACAAGCTTTTGAAGTTCTAAAGAGGACAGTCACTACTGCTCCTGTTCTGTCCCTGCCAGATTTCTCCCAACCATTTGCTTTAGAATGCGATGCTTCGGGCATTGGGTTGGGGGCAGTCTTGATGCAAAAGGGTAAACCCCTAGCTTATTTCAGTAAGGCTCTGTCTAGCTCTCATCTTTCGAAGTCAATTTATGAGAAAGAGCTAATGGCTGTGGTTCTGTCAATTTTACACTGGAGACACTACTTGATGGGAAGAGAGTTTGTAGTGTATTATTCAGACCAAAAGAGCTTAAAAGACTTACTTCGACAGAGGGTCGTGTCTGCTGACCAACAAAATTGGCTAGCAAAATTGTTGGGATTCTAATTTGAGGTTATATACAAACCTGGGCTCGAAAATAAGGCAGCAGATGCTCTGTCAAGGCTGCCTATGGAAGGAGAGTTGGCTGTTTTAGCTTCTGTTCCAATTTGGAGACAGGGTGGAGAATTAATATCAGAGGTGGGTAAGGATCCGGAGCTTAAAAAAATTGTTTCTGATCTAGAAAAAGATGCAGACAGTCATCTGGGTTTTAGCCTTCACAAAGGGGTTCTGATGCATAAAAATAGGCTGGTAATTTCGGCACAATCCAGCCTCATTCCCATTTTGCTTGAGGAATTTCACACCACTGCAACAGGGGGGCATTCTGGTTACATCAGAACCTATAGAAGATTGGCTGGCAACCTATATTGGAGAGGAATGAAGAAGGCAGTGATGGAGTTTGTGCAAGCGTGTGAAGTGTGCCAAAAAATGAAGTATGCTGCCACACTTCCCAGTGGCTTATTGCAGCCATTATCAATACCAAATCAGGTATGGGAGGAAGTTTCAATGGATTTTATTATTGGACTTCCGAAATCTAAGGGCTATGATGCAATCTTAGTGGTTGTGGATCGGTTATCCAAATATGCACATTTTGTTCTCCTAAAACATCCTTATTCGGCTAAAAGTATTGCTACTGTTTTTGTGCAAGAAGTTGTGAGACTCCATGGAATTCCGGTATCCATCCTTAGTGATAGAGACCCTATTTTTATCAGTGTTTTCTGGAAAGAACTGTTTAAAATACAGGGCACCCTACTCAAAATGAGCACAGCTTATCACCCGGAGTCGGATGGACAAACTGAAGTGGTGAATAGGTGTTTGGAGTCTTACTTGCGCTGTTTTGCCTCTGAACAGCCCAGAAATTGGTCTCTCTGGTTACCTTGGGCAGAACTCTGGTATAACACTACATTTCATATATCCACTGGTTCTACGCCTTTTGAAATAGTGTATGGTCGTAAACCTCCATCTGTGGTGAGGTATTTGGAAGGGGAAACTAAAGTAGAAGCTGTGGCAAGGGAACTCCAAGATAGAGATGAAGCACTGAAGCAACTAAGGTTTAATCTTAGTAAAGCACAGGACCAGATGAAATACTATGCAGATAAAAAAAGGAAGAAAGTGGAGTTTGCTGTAGGGGATTGGGTTTTTCTTAAGCTAAGGCCGCATAGACAGTCTTCTCTTTCTCAAAAAATTTTCTCTAAATTATCTCCTAGGTACTATGGTCCTTTTCAGATTATAGAAAGGTATGGGGAGGTAACATACAAGCTCCAGTTACCTACTACTTCTAGATCATATCTCCACCGGCTCTACTCCTTTCGAAATAGTGTATGGCCGCACACCTCCTCAAGACCAAATGAAATATTATGCAGATAAAAAAAGGAAGAAAATGAAGTTTGCTGTAGGAGATTGGGTTTTCCTTAAGTTGAGACCTCATAGACAATCATCTCTATCTCCAAAAATTTACTCTAAATTATCTCCTAGATATTACGGTCCTTTTTAGATTATAGAAAAGTATGGGGAGGTGACATACAAGCTCCAATTACCTTCTACTTCTAGAGTTCATCCGGTGTTCCATGTATCTCTATTAAAAAGAGCTGTTGGTCAGTATTCTGTTGCACCAGAATTGCCTGAGGATATGGCAGTGGAGGACTCAACAGAACCAGAAAAGGTTTGGGCAGTCAGAGAAAAAAAGGAAGTTGGTTTTCTGTCCAAAGAATATCTGATTCAATGGAAAGGTTTAGCAGCTGAAGATTCTATATGGGAGGATGAACTTTTTTCTGAAACATCAATTTCCTTTCTTCAGCATTGAGGACAAGGCTGTTTTTCCTGCAGAGGGTAATGATAGAACTATGGGCTCTAGTGAGGAGTTAGGAAGAGAGGGAGTGGACATGTTAGGAGGTCCACTGGTTAGGCCCAAAATATGGAGGGTATATTCGAGAAAGAAGAAAGGCAAGGGGACTGAGATGTAATTGGTTACATGAGTTGGTTAGGAGGTGTGCGTGATATTAGGGAGGGAAGGTAGGAGAGGAGGTCATTATGGTTGTGTGTTATTTTTCATTGGGAGCAGAATTCTCTCTAGCAGAGACATTTCTATAGGAGCCCTTGGCTCTGTGAATGATTGTAATCACTGTTTCTGAGTATTAGTCTTAAGAACTGTTTCTTTTCTTTCTTGTTTCTATCAGGGTTACACAACAGGAGTAGGTCATCCCTCTGTCAAAGACTCCATCCTATTCCTTCCAGTGGGATTTGAACATGGTTTTTGTTCTTAGTTTCAAATGTCCATTTTGATACTGTTATCTTTTGTGTTACTGCAAAGGTGGTGATAAAGCCAAAAGGAGTTCATCTGTTTTCATCACACAAGATGGGTTTGTTGCATCTCATTTTCTCTTTAGCTTATTTCTCATTCTAGTTCTTAGTGGATTATAGTTCTACTTTATTTTTAATATTGTCAGTTTTTGTGTTTTAGGGGAGCTTCTTTTTGGACATGCTTTTGTGCAAAATGTGGGTGGAAAGACAGTAGAAAGATTAGATATTTACTAAGTAAAAAAAAAAAAAAAACTTAGGAAGTTCCAAGGAAAATTCCATTCCATTGGAATTTCAAAAAACAAAAAATAATTCAAATTTTTTTTTCAAAAAAATAAAAAATCTTTTTTAAAATATATTAAAAATTCCATTGGAATTTTCCGTTCGAATTTTTTTTTTCTCAAAAATTTATTCCCAATGGTAAAATTCCATTGGAATTTCCATTGAAAATTTACAATTCCAACGGTCACTTATCTAATGACCCAAATTTCGTTGAAATTCAAAATTTTAACAAAAAAATTACATTGGAATCTAGGAATTTTCTTGTAGTGAAATGGCAAAAAAACTTTACACCAATGCTAAAATAATCATATTGAAATGTGATTAACAGGCTTGGTTCAAATATCTAGAAAGAATATTTACCACAAAATATGGATGATCAAAATAATACCCAAAATTGTCAAAACATACAACGTTCATTATGTTTGGTAAAACATACATGCAAGAATTCTGATGCCTGAGCAATTCACTTTTACATTCTAATAGAATTATGAAATATCAGAATTAAACGAACTATGGAATATTATGCTAATGATTAGCACTTTAATTAGAGGTGGGAAAATGAGTCAGACCCGATAGACTGGCCCATTTTAGCCCCAAAAAAAAAAAAAGGTAGGGTTGGGTTCTTATTTTGCTGGCCCAAATAAAAACGGAATGATTTGGCCCGGCCCGTTTTGGCCTATGACCCATTCGGGTTTGGGTCGGGTCAAAAAAAATACCAAATCATATTAGTATATATTTTTTAACCTTTAAACTTTAAAGTATGATTTAGTTACTTAGACATCTATATTTAAATTTACACTTGCATACATTTTTTTATACGTTTTTAATTCTTTGTTTTAATTTTATTTATTACTTTATACATATTTTGTTTTCTTTAATTAAATTTATTAATAATTTAACTAAAATCACTAAAGAAAAAAACTTAAACCTTTGTTAGATTTTAACACAATTACAAATAAAAATAAGTANGAAAAAAAAAAAAAAAAAAAGTGGGCCAGCCAGTTTTGGCTCGTAGCTCGAGGAGGGCTAGGCTAGGTCAGCAATATGCTAGCTTGAATAAAAACGGGTCAAATTGGCCCGGCCCATTTCCCACCTCTAACTTTAATACTTAGAAGAAATAAGCTCAATTGTAATTTTTTTCCTCCTATTTTAATAATTTAAACTTTTTAGTCTCTCTTGTTTTAAAATGAACAATTTAGTTCATCTATATTCATAAAATGTATAGTTTTTGTCCTTCTATCTTTGAGTCAAAATTTCTCAGGCCTAGTTTAAGGGTAAAATTCTATGATTCACAATCTCATCGTTCTTATTGAAAAGTTATATCTTGCAAACCTACTTAAAAAATTTTAGCTTGATCTAATAATGGAACTCAACCCAAAATACCAAAACTAGCAGTTTTCATCTAATCGAAGATCTAGATTCATTTACAATTAGATCAAGTTGAAATTTAGTAAAAAAATTCACAAGACATAACTTTTCAATCTAAATGGTATAATTATGAATTAAATAATAGTATAACTTGAACTAGAACTAAGAAATTTTGGCTCAAAGACAAAAGGACCAAAATTATCCATTTATGAATATAAAAGGACTAAATTGTTCAGTTTTAAATAAGAGAAGACATCTATATTTAAATTTACACTTACATACATTTTTTTATACGTTTTTAATTCTTTGTTTTAATTTTATTTATTACTTTATACATATTTTGTTTTCTTTAATTAAATTTATTAATAATTTAACTAAAATCACTAAAGAAAAAAACTTAAACCTTTGTTAGATTTTAACACAATTACAAATAAAAATAAATAAATAAAAAAAAAAAAAGTGGGCCAGCCAGTTTTGGCCCGTAGCCCGAGGAGGGCTAGGCTAGGTCAGCAATATGCTAGCCTGAATAAAAACGGGTCAAATTGGCCCGGCCCATTTCCCACCTCTAACTTTAATACTTAGAAGAAATAAGCTCAATTGTAATTTTTTCCCCCTATTTTAATAATTTAAACTTTTTAGTCTCTCTTGTTTTAAAATGAACAATTTAGTCCATCTATATTCATAAAATGTACAGTTTTTGTCCTTCTATCTTTGAGTCAAAATTTCTCAGGCCTAGTTTAAAGGATAAAATTCTATGATTCACAATCTCATCGTTCTTATTGAAGAGTTATATATTGCAAACCTACTTAAAAAATTTTAGCTTGATCTAATAATGGAACTCAACCCAAAATACCAAAATTAGCAGTTTTCATCTAATCGAAGATCTAGATTCATTTACAATTAGATCAAGTTGAAATTTAGTAAAAAAATTCACAAGACATAACTTTTCAATCTAAATGGTATAATTATGAATTAAATAACAGTATAACTTGAACTAGAACTAAGAAATTTTGGCTCAAAGACAAAAGGACCAAAATTATATATTTATGAATATAAAAGGACTAAATTGTTCAGTTTTAAATAAGAGAGACCAAAAACGTCCAAGTTGTTAAAATAGGAGGATCAAAATTATAAGTAAGCCAAGAAATAACTGTGAAACAGAAACAAATATTCACCAACAAACTCAAAAGCCATCTCTCTTTGTATTGTTGTATGAAGGAAAAATAAGACAACTACTCAACCCAATTTCCTAATAATCATGTTAAATTTAAAAGAAACACATAAGTAAGAAAATATATGATGTCAAGATGCGAAATATACAACAGTGGAATGCATTTCAAGCCTTATTTGATCCAACAAGACATGACACTACAATAAAACACGTGATTTTTTGGGAAATTTTCTCATGGAAATTTTTCTACGAGAAAATTTCCAAGAGAAATTCCGTGAGAAAATTGAATTTCTCTAGCAATTTGCTTGCGGAAAAGTTTTTTGTGAAAAATTCCGTGAGAAATTCTGTGAGAAATATGGACTTTTCACTAAAGTTAAAATTTGAGATTTAAAATTTCTTGCGGCTCGTTATTCATGAGAAAGTCCGTGAGAAATTTGTAATGTTATAACCCATCCGAGCCCCATTTCCTTTTCTCATTTCATGAAGTTTTTCACCTTTTTTTCATTATTCTCTCTTCCCCTCCCCTCCAAGCTTTGATTTGTGGTGGTTCCCTCCCATTTCCAATGACTCCCTTAAGTTTCCAGTGACGTTGCAAGCTTATCTGATGTTGCAAAGCATGGGGCTAATCCTTCCTTCTTGAGGTAAGTGTTTGAATACCCAAATCCCCCTTTTCATTTTGATTTGGGTTATTTTGTTTTGACTTTTTTTTTAATTGGTGGATTTAAGTTATAATGATATGTAGAAGAAGTTAAATTACATAATGATGAATTGGAGACATGATTAGTTGTTTAGGTTAGGGTTTATATTGAATCTGAAATTGGATGCCCAAATTGACAATGTGTGAAATTTATTTTGTTAAATTTGTTTAGGAGGTTTGTTGTATGGATGGTTTGAGGTTGTTTTATGATTTTTTTTTGTATTCTTTTGATGGATTATGAAATTTATCTACACTTGGACTAATAATGTCCAAATTTAAGAATAGAAAATAGGGATGATGTAAAAAAAATTTATTTATGTCCAAATTTAAGAATAGAAAATAGGGATGATGTAAAAAAAAATTAGTTGAATTTGTTTAGGGCTTTTAATGTTGATATGATTAGTTTAGTTCTATATTTTTTTGTGAACTTTTGGATATATTTTTGTGATTTTTCTTTATGTATGAGTTTTTGGGATGCATATGCTCCTTTTGTAGTTATTGAAGCTGCTCTTATCATTCTCGTAAATGAAATAATTATGATATCTTCCTTGAAACATATTTATGTGGTTTATAGAGCAAATTTAAGCTTTCAAACTCATGTTACTATGCTTAATGACTATTGGAGAGTGAGGAAGTGGCCAAAATTTGACTTGCATGGCCAAAATTACTAGTTATCACTGTTTTAGACTTTGAGTGACTATGTGTTGTTCTTGAAATGTTTCAAGTAAGTGATGTTCAATCTAAGGCATCTCAAGCT
>QAOA01003249.1:0-10238 GCA_003255065.1 Cercis canadensis | reverse complement strand
AGACTCAAGCTGCTAGGCTTCCGGAAGCAAAAATGCTACCGGAAGTAGAACTGCTATAGGAAGTCACTCTAGGTTCAGATTCTAATCTCACCCCTAGCGGAAGCAAACATGCTACCGGAAGCAAAATTGCTTCCGGATGCATCGACGCTTGTGCACAATGAACTTCATCCCCTAGCGGAAGCAAAGTGAACACAATCTGATCCTAAGTAGCAAAGTCTAAGTGAGAGCCTGATCCTAAGTAGCAAAGTCTAAGTGAGAGCTTCCGGAAGCAAAAGCACTTCCGAATGCAAAATCCTCTATTTCCTCAATGACACTTCCTGACACAAATAGGCATCCCCCAGCACTAATGAAATTTTTCATATTTAAACAACCTAACAAACCTAAACAAAATCCTAAATTTAAACATAATCCTAATTTTTTTAATTCTAACATCTTCCCCCACACTTAAGAATTTGCAATAAAAGAATAAGTGAGGAAAGGAAAGAAACGACCTTTAGGGAGGCTTGAAATTCTCCTTATACAATTTGAGCAAGTGGCCATTGACCTTGTACACACGGCCATCCTTGAGATTCTTGATCTCAACCATCCCAAAGTCATGAGACAGATTCTTGATCTCAACCATCCCAAAGTCATGAGACTTGAGCACTTCATAAGGTCCTTGCCACTTGTCTTTAAGCTTGCCTCCTCCACAAAATTTGAATCTCACGCGATAGCACAAGACAAGATCTCCCTCCTTGAACTGCTTCCTCAGAATGCCACTATCATGAATGGCCTTAGTCTTCTCTTTCAGGATCCTTGAGTTCTCAAAAGCTTCATTCCTCAGCTCCTCAAGCTCACTCAGAGTCAACTGCCTTTCTTGAGCAGCAGCATCCATATCCTCAATACAAGATTTAACTGCCCAATAAGACTTGTGCTGCAGCTCAACTGGTAGATGACAAGCCTTTCCATATATGAGCCGATAAGGAGACATGCCAATAGGAGTCTTGAATGAAGTCCTATATGCCCAGAGAGCTTCTTCAAGTCTCAAACTCCAATCCTTCCTACTTGGCTTCACAATTCGCTCAAGGATGTTTTTAATTTGCCTATTGCTCACCTCAGCTTCTCCATTGGTTTGGGGATGGTAGGGTGTAGAAACCTTGTGATTCACCCCAAATTGACTGAGCAATGAAGACATAAGCTTGTTACAGAAATGAGACCCTTGATCACTCACCAAAGCCTTAGGAACTCCAAACCGGCAAAAGGCCTTAGGAACTCCAAACCGGCAAAAGATATTAGACTTCAAAAATTTCAACACAGCCCTCGCATCATTGGCTCTGGTTGGCACAGCTTCCACCCACCTAGATAGGTAGTCCACTGCCAGCAGAATATATGTGTAGCCGTTAGATGGTGGAAAAGGTCCCATAGTTAGATGGTGGAAAAGGTCCCATAAAATCTATACCCCAAACATCAAAAGGGTCACAGTATAGCATTGGCACTTGAGGCATCTCTTGTCTCTTCCCCATACTTCCAAACCTTTGGCATTTGTCACAAGACTTGCAATACTCAAATGCGTCTTTAAACAGAGTAGGCCAATAGAAACCGGCCTCCAGAATCTTCCTTGAAGTCTTTTTAGCACCAAAGTGTCCTCCACAAGCTAGTGAATGACAAAACTCTAGAATTGATGGAACTTCCTCATCTTGCACACACTTTCTGATTATTTGATCATTACATAGCCTCCACAAGTGCGGCTCATCCCAAATATAGTAGCTAGCATCCCTCTTCAACTTTTGGACTTGATGCTTGTTCAGAGATGGTGAAGTGACTTCGGCAACAAGGTAGTTCACAAGATGAGCATACCAAGGATCTTTCTTTGCATTTAAGGCACATAATAAGGCATCTGGGAAGATATCACAAATAAGAGAAGAATCATCAACACCTTCCACATCCTTTGGCAAACGGCTCAAATGATCAGCTACCAAGTTCTCTTTTCCAGTTCTGTCTTTGATCTCCAACTCAAATTCTTGTAACAGCAACACCCATCGCAAGAGCCTGGGCTTTGTTTGTGGCTTGGACAGTAAATAACGAACAGCTGCATGATCTGTGAATACAGTTACTTTGGAATGAAGTAAGTATTGCCGAAATTTATCTAGACCGAAGACAATGGCAAATAATTCCTTCTCAGTGGTTGTATAATTCCTTTGGGCTCTATCCAAAGTCTTAGACGCATAAGCAATCACCCTTGGCAAAGAATCATGCCTCTGGCCGAGCATAGCTCCCAACGCTTCGTTAGAAGCATCACATGATAGNAGCTCCCAACGCTTCGTTGGAAGCATCACATGATAGCTCAAAAGGAAGCTCCCAATTAGGTGCAACCAAGATAGGAGGAGAAATAAGCCTTGACTTCAACTCAACAAAGGCTTCCTTACAAGAATTAGACAAAGGCTTCCTTACAAGAATTAGAAAAGTCAAACTCGGCTTCTTTTTGAAGTAGATGAGATAAAGGAGCAGCAATTTGGCTGAAGCCCTTGATAAATCTTCGATAAAATCCCACATGTCCTAAAAAGGACCTCAACTCCTTCAAGCAAGTAGGGAAGGGTAGAGAAGAAATTACCTCAACCTTGGCTTTGTCAACCTGAATGCCCTCCTTTGAGACTAAGTGTCCCAAAACTATTCCCTTGTCCACCATGAAATGGCATTTCTCATAATTGAGCACCAAACCCTTCTCCACACATCTGACCAATGCTTTCTCAAGATTGACCAAGCAAGCATCAAAACTATCTCCATAGAGGGAGAAATCATCCATAAACACCTCTATGCCATCCTCCAGCAAGTCATTAAAAATGCTCATCATACAACGTTGAAAGGTTCCTGGAGCATTGCACAGACCAAAAGGCATTTTTCTATATGCGAAGGTTCCAAATGGGCAAGTAAAGGTTGTTTTCTCTTGGTCCTCTGGTGCTATGGGAACCTGGAAATACCCGGAGAAACCATCCAGAAAACAATAGTGTGACTTGCTACCCGGAGAAACCATCCAGAAAACAATAGTGTGACTTGCCTGCCAGTCTTTCCAACATTTGGTCGATAAATGGCAAGGGAAAGTGGTCTTTTCTCGTGGAGTCATTCAACTTCCTGTAATCAATGCATACCCTCCAAGAATTCTGAACTCGTGTAGGCACTAGCTCATCCTTGTCATTCTTTACCACGGTCAGCCCACTCTTCTTTGGCACCACATGGATGGGACTCACCCATTCACTATCGCTTATCGGGTAGATAATTCCAGCACTTAATAGCTTTTCTACCTCCTTTTTCACAACATCAAGAATTAAGGGATTGAGCCTTCTCTGTGGTTGCCTCACTGGTTTAGCATCGTCAGTAAGCAAGATCCGGTGCATGCAGGTGGTAGGACTCATGCCAGGAAGATCAGCTAGAGTCCACCCAATGGCCCTCTTGTATCTTCTTAATACATCCAGTAACTTCTCTTCCTCAAGAGAAGAAAGAGTAGTAGAGATAATCACCGGCAGCTTCTCATTTTCAATCAAGTAGGCATACTTGAGATTAGGTGGCAAAGGTTTCAGCTCCAGAGTAGGTGGCTCAATAATAGAAGGTACCAAAGTGTGCATCTCAACTTGCAACACTTTAGGCTCATAGAAATCATCATCAAATTGTGGCAGCTCATCAAAGTAATCAGAAAGAGTCATTGGCTGCCTCAGATCTTCACAACAATTCGGCCTCTTAGCTCAGATCTTCACAACAATTCGGCCTCTTAGAGTCTGAGGCCTCAGCACTCTTATTTGAGTCTGCATCACCACTGTCGCTCAGGGTAGAAACATGTGGACCGTCAGCGAGCGCATGCTCTTTCAGATAAAGCTTCTCTCTCAGCTTGTGTAAGCGGCTTCTCCTTAAAGCTTCATACTCTTCAATATCAAACCTTTGTGAACTAGACTCCTCAATTTCCTTTGTGAATTCACAACCTCCATCCTTCGTTTGTCCTACAAAAGTGAGCAAACTTCCCTCTTCCAAGGGGTTGTAGCTTGACAAAGAAGATATAGAAGTGCAATCATCATCAAAATTATAGTTCACATACATGGAATCCATGAATTCAGTTACTGTACTTCCTATACTAGATGAATCATTAAAAACATCATGCAAGCATGTATTAGAAATCAATCTAGCACAAGAATCATTACAGCACATATGAGCATCAATTTTATCAAACATGTTCATCTTAAAAGAATTCACATGCTCATCATAAATCACATGCATCAATGAATCAACCACACTCAGCCCTAGGAGAGAATAATCCTCGTGGGGGTGTCTCATGGCTTCTCCTACATCAAATCTTATTATTTGATTCCCCACTTGCATTGTAACAAATCCCCCTTCTAAACTTATCACCATCTTGGCAGTTTTCATAAATGGCCTTCCTAGGATCAAAGAATCATCCATACTAGTGTCACTGGTCATATCTAGTACATAAAAGTCCAATACTAGTGTCACTGGTCATATCTAGTACATAAAAGTCCACGGGGAAAACTAGTTCCCTAACCTTCACTAGAATGTCTTCTATAAAGCCAAAGGGTTTCTTTATGGACCTATCAGCCAGTTGAACTACAACACTGGTTTCACTCAGGTTCTTCAATCCTAGTGCAAAGTAGGTGGCCTTAGGCATGACGTTAATGGCTGCCCCTAAATCAAGAAGTGCTTTCCCAAAACTAAGTTTCCCTATCTGACAAGGGATAGTGAAAGATCCAGGATCTTTGCACTTTGAGGGCAGGTGCCCTTTTAAGAGAGACGAAACATTAGTCCTTAATTGGACCTTGTTACTTACATTACCAACTCTCTTGTTAGTACACAGATCCTTTAAAAACTTTGCACATTTAGGCATTTGTTTCAACAGTACAAGTATAGGTACATTCACTTCAAGCTTAGAGAATAAATTGAGCATTTCCTTTTCTAACTCATCATCATGTTGTTTCTTAACTAAAGCATACGAGTTAGGAAAAGGTAAATATTTAGGGTCAACAGACTTACCTTTAGGAGACTCATCTCCTTGCTGAGTAGGTTGTTCTTGCGAAGAAGATTCTCCAACTTTGCGCTTTCCCTCTGCAATCTCCTTCCTCTTCTCCTCTTGTGAGGTCTCAGCTTCCTCACTCTTCTTAGTCAGACTCTCAGCCTCATCGAGTGGTTTATCAAGAGGAGGACTCAGTACAGCCTCTTCATGCATCTGATCACCAACAAAATCATTCTGGAGGCTAGAGTGACCTCCCTCATTCAACTGACTCTGCTCAGCCTCAAAAGGTAGTTGTGTTTGCGACCTCCCTCATTCAACTGACTCTGCTCAGCCTCAAAAGGTAGTTGTGTTTGCTCCTCTTCCTCCTCATATTCATATGCATCACCATATTTCCGTCCACTTCTTAGGTGCATAGAATGAATGTTTTGAGGATTAATCACCACATTAGACGGCAATCCACCTTTCTTTGCTTCCTGCTCAGCTTTTTCATTAAACATTTGAGAAACTAAGGTAGTTACATCTTTCTTTAGACCTTCTCCAAATTTTTCCATTAAACTTGACATCATCTGGTACATAGTATCTTGTTGAGATGTCGAAGAACTAGATGGAGGAGCATGAGCTGGATCATTATTCTTCATAAATGGAGGAGGAACATTAGCTTGTTGATTCGGCCTGTACCTTTGATCATTAGAGTTAGGCCTCCCTTGATATGAACCATAGCCTTGTTGTGAGGGATAGGCATTAGCAGCTTGGTAGTTACCTCCCCCCCACTTAGGCTGTTGCTGTGGCTGGAAAGAGCTGAAATTTGTGGCTTGGTTTGAACCTCCCCCCCACTTAAAGTTCGGGTGGTCCCTCCATCCCGGATTGTACGTGGAAGAGTAAGGATCATATTTGGCTGGAGGCCTAGCATTGTTATACATGGCCGCCACTTCCGCTTGGGATGGACAGTCTGAGGGTAGGTGCATGGACGAGCCACAGTGATCACAGGATGAGGCCACCAAGGCCATAGAATCATCAACACAAGGAGTAGGCTGAACAAAGCGTCCATCCATCCGACTGAGGCTCTCAGTCAGCCTCTCAATACTGAGGCTCTCAGTCAGCCTCTCAATAGAGTTGTACAGCTTGTCATCACTACTCACAGAGGCAACCTTTGGCGCAGCACCATACAAAGCATCACGTCCATAAAAATTCTGGTGATTAGAGGCCATGGTTGAAAATAAGTTCCATCCTTCATTGGCTGATAAGTTGAAAAGTGAGCCATTAGAAGCAGCATCCACACTCATCTTGAGCTGTGGCACCAGGCCATCATAAAAGTACTGGACCAAATTGCCTTTGGAGATATTGTGATTGGGGCACGAGTTCACCAAGGTGTTGAACCGGCTCCAATATTCATAGAATGTCTCCTGAGAGAATTGCTGAACACCTGTGATGTCTTTCCGCAACTTTGATATCTTGGAGAGTGGAAAATAGCGGTCTAAGAACACCTTCTTAAGTTGCTCCCAAGAAAGAGTGGCATAATGAGTAGGCAGGTTCAAGAGCCACTCCTTGGCTTTTCCTTCCAAGGAAAACTGGAACACTCGCAACAGAACGTCATCCAGGTCTGCATTAGGTGGCTTCATGGAGGAACAAGTATGATAGAGGCCAAGGAGGTGTGTGTGAGCATCCTCATGCGGAAAACCTGTAAACTTAGGCAGATGAGCAAGAAGAGATCCTTTGATCTCAAAGTTAGCGGGGTTAGCATAAAAACCTTGTGGTGCAAATGATGCATATGACTGTGTGAATTCACGCATAGGTCTATCATCATCATGTAATTGCCTACCCCCCTCAAAATGATGTTCATCCTCTTGCTCTCTCCTTTCACGTCGCTCACGCTCATGTTCATGTTCTCTTGCCTCTCTCTGATGTTCTCTATGGTCCTCTCTCCTTTCTGCCATAATAAAATGCTGGTCTAGGATTGTGGTATTAGAAGCGACAGATGAATTGTGTGGCTTTGATGTGGATCCTACAGATTGCTTACTAGCTTGCTTCTCGTGCTTTTTCTTTTTCTTAAGGTCTCTAAGAGTCTTATTAATCTCTCTATCCAATGGCACTAGTGATGTGGTAGGGTTCATGCAATTCACTAAGTGCAACTATATGCAGTGGAAACTAAACAGCCAAGCAATTAGTCTCTGCAAAACAAATCAGCAAGACAAACACCAATACCAGCAGAATATGCAGCAAAATCCAGAAAATCCAGAAAAATGACAGACAAAAACACCAGTAAAAATCACAGCAAAGTCCTACAACTAAAAATCACCTACAACAAAAACTAAGAAAATGTAACTAAAAACCTAAGACAAGAAAGAATTCAACCAAACCGGCAACGGCGCCAATTTGATTTAACTCTTTTTCGTCGTCTAAAAAGAGCTAAAGCAAATAAAACTAGAATTAAACTACAATAGTTAGCAGCAAGTCCTAGGTCAATTCACAGTTCGGTTTTATCTCTTGCTTAGGTCAATTAATTACAAGTTAAGCAAATTATCAAACAGGTTGTGTGCAGGTTTTGTATGTAAGACTAATTAAAACTAATCTAAACTACAACTAACAGAATCAAAAGTGAATGAGTGAAAGTATGGATGAGATGTACCTCCTTCTCCAAGTACTCCGTGCTTATGTTTAATCGGACTTCATATACTTGTTCTTCTTAATATAAACTAGTTAAATTCTCAAGATCTCTTTAATCAAAGAAGTCTACAAGAGTTTAACTAATTTAATTAAGGCTTAAGCTCTTTCAAGCCAAGAACATACCTAAGCAACATTAAGTACCAAATCTATAGCACTTAAGAAACAAATTCATTCCACAAATGTAAGAGGAGCTAATCGCACACACATACATATATGAAACTACAAGAATTAAGCCTCGGTTTTCATGTCCTTAACAATCAAGAGAGGTTTTCAAGCTAACATAAAGTAGAACACCTAAAACTAGATGTCTAACCTATACACGCCTAATCAAGGTCATACATAGGCAAAAATTTACATCTAGCTTGAAACCTAAAAGAGAAAATTACAAGCATATGAAGCCATAGGTTAAGTCTACAAGCACATTTCCTTGGAGAAGAAGGATAGGCGATCTAGCCTGACATGGAGATGAAGGCGGATGAAGGTAGTTGTGAGATTCTGGGCATGGCGGAGGTTGCGAGGTGAAAGAGATGAAGAAGATGAAGATGGAGTTGAGAGAGTTTGTTAGAGGAGAGAGAGAAAGTGAAAAATGAAGTCAGTGAAGTACAGGTGTGTGTAAGTTAGTTACGTTTTGGGGTTTTATAGTGGTGAGTAGCTTTGGGATTATCGCCCAAAGGGTATTTTTGGTATTTGGTAAAAGTTAGGATGAATGTGGACTAGATCTCATCTCCATGCATTTTCAAAGATTCCTCCTTTTTCCTCAAGTGATTGTGCTTCCCTTTTTGCCCTTAATGAGCCCTCCAGACTTGAATTTGACCTTGGCGCCAATTTTGCCTCATTTGGAAAGATGCTCCCCAAGTAACTTCAAGCTGCAGGGTTGACTTTGCCTTAAATTAACTCTGCACCAAAGACTTCTGAAAAGTAGTTGACATTTCTGATCATTGTGCAGTCTGACTCTTGCACTCGCTGACTGATGGACTTTGGCTTCCGGATACAGGACTTCATACTACAAGCGCGAGCACATTCACTTCCGGATGAGAATCCACTGGATGAGAATCCACTCCCTGATGCAACTCTTTGTCCGCCAGCGCCAGCACGTTTGCTTCCGGATATAAATCCACTTCCGGATGTAAATCCACTTGATGAGAATCCACTCCCTGATGCAACTCTTTGTCCGCCAGCGCCAGCACGTTTGCTTCCGGATGTGAACCTGAGTGCTTGTCATCTAGCCTTCCTTCTTGCCAAGTTATCTCCACTGAAACTCCACCAAGGGTGTATGGGGCCCACTTGGGACCCCCCTACATAAGGAACACATCACATAGTCAAAATGACCAAAATACCCTTGGTTTCATAAAATGCAAGTAATATGGCTGTTATTCTTCAAATATTTATACATAAGCATGCGCATAAAAATGTACCAATAATGATCAAATATAACAAATAAACCACACTAATTAAGCTCAAATGCACATGCTTAAAGGTATGAAATTTGGTCCAATCAAATCCCCCACACTTAATCTTTGCACTCCGGGCAAAGTCATATAAAAGATTAACTTAATCATTAAGCATAGTGAAGGCAATTGGAATTATCATAGAATACAAGTAGATCTTCTTGAACCTTTCCCTAGAACTTCGCATAGGCCAAATCTAAGAATACAAAGCGAATGCAAGTTTAACAAGCAACTAGGCTTAAGGAGGAGTGCCAATTGAGATTTTTCCTCACCGGATAAAGTGTTTAAACTCATTCACTCAAGTTAGGAAAAATGCCTAACTAGGGACTTGTGATCACTCTTTGGCTCAATGCACTTGACCATCACCATAAGCTTGTAATAGCTCTAAATTCTCCACCCATTATTATGCATGACACAACCAAATCTAGGGGACTTTGTGGTTTAAATGGAAGGCTAATAATGAATGGTGAATGATGGAAAATAGTCAATGACCAATGATATAAACAAGTTACCACCACATATGCATGCAATACAATGAATACAATTCCACTAAGCATGCTACATCTTTTTTTCAAGCACTTTGTGCTTCTCTCAATTTTTCTTTTAACTCAAATGCCTTTGGCATTCATAAGCACTTTGTGCTTTTCTTTCTTTTTTTTTACTTAGGCCTTCGGCCTTATATTTTTTTCCTTTTCTTTTGCTTTTTCTTGGCCTTTGGCCACCTCTCTTTTCTTCTTTTTCACTCAAGGGCTCTCGGCCTCTTTTATTTCTCACAATGTAGCATGCTTTACACCAGATACAACAATACAAAGCTAATATAAATGCAAGCATATGCTATAGTCACTCATTCAAACATTGGTCAAGGTGATAGAAAAGAATAGTGAATGGCCCAAAGGGGTGATAGAAAAGAATAGTGAATGGCCCAAAGGGGTTAAACAAAGGATAATATTTTTGGTTGGCTAGTGTTTGGGTCATGAGGGTTTAGAAAGAAACGCCCCTTTCATTTTCAATCATACCATGCATTGTGATCTTGAACAAGAGCTAGGACAAGTTCTAGGAGGTCAAGTTGACTATTGGCCCACTCAATTCGGTTGGAGGCTTCTCACATTTATAGCTTACTCTAATTAGTCACTTCC
>QAOA01003244.1:43761-119517 GCA_003255065.1 Cercis canadensis | reverse complement strand
GTAAATAGAAGTTGGTTCTTTTCCTCTGCCTCTTTCTCTACCAATGTTGGTGCTAGGTAGATTACTGCATCACTGCCTGGATTGTAGAATGATGCTATGGACATTCTGGTCCCATCAGTTTGTGCAATCACCCTGTGCTCCACACTCTTGTACTTCCCATTGGTAATCTCCTGTTTTTCCGAAGTGTATCATGAGAATTATAATCATGCATATAACTTGTTTGAGAAATTGTCTATTAGGCATTTTAGTCAATGGATTTACCTCAAGCTGGTCACCAAGGTTGATGACAATGGAATGGTGCATCCACCCATTGCCCATCTTTGAGTATTTGCAGACCACTGACCTTATCATCTTGGAAGAGAAGGATGATCCCACCGGCATCGGTATGGGCGCGAAGACCCTTGACAAGCTCTAGGTTTGGGCATGGAGGGTAGTTAGCAACTTTGGTACCAAAATTTGGTCCCTTTGATCCATAGAAAGCCTCCTTGTGGTACCTTGTCTCTAGTCCAAGATTCTCACATAACAAGTCTAGAAGTTCCTCTGCTAGTTTCTCTAGCTTCTTAGCAAATTCTTTCATCACCACTCTGCATCATTTTCTGAAATGCTTTAATATAAGAAAAATAAGTAAAAAAAATGAGGGAAGAGAGAGAAGAGTTGAGAATTACTTGGCGATAAAGAGATTCTAGGGTCTCTTTGTTGGCGGTGTCAATGGGGCCATCGTAAATGCTGTAGGGTCCCTCAACATGGTCGTCGCAGGTGGCGGAGACTCCATTACTCTTGGTGGAGATCCGAACTGAAAAGGAAGCCCAAGAGCGATTGCTTCTCTAGATTTCGAGGATAGTGGATCGGAATCGGATCACGTTGGGAGCAAAGGAGGTGCTCGTGCTGGCCATGAACCACAGCTCACCTACACATTCACACCATTACCGCATAGGAGTTTTGAAGGCTGGAGGGCGGGGGAGGGGTATCGGGGGCTTTTAGAGGAAAATCCATGAACCATAGCTCACCTACACATTCACACCATTACCGCGTAGGAGTTTTGAAGGCTGGAGGGAGGGGAGGGGTATCGAGGCCTCAAGGAGAAAAAAATGAATTCGAAATACACTCTATTTTGAGTGAATTTAAAATATACTATATTAAGATTTTAAAAGTCACTATAAAAATACACTAAAATTTTAAGAATACCTTTAAAAATTACACAAATAGAGTAATTCAAAATTAGAATTTCAAATAACTCTACAAATATTCTAAGATGAGATATTTGTAGAGTGTATTTAAACCAATGTTTTAAAAACCGGACCAGACCGGGCGGTCCGGCTGGTGCCCGGTAAGAAAATCGGTCCACTTTACACCTTTAAACCGGTGTAGCGGTTAAATTGCCTAAAACCTATGAGAAGCACCTGAACTGATGCGAACCGGTGAACCGGTCCGGTTTTGAAAAACCGAACGGCTTGCAAAATTTGTCAATTGCAAGGGAAATTGCTCATGGGGGGGGTTCAAACCCCTCACCTTTCCTTCAAAAGTGTCATTTTCTGTCACTAGGACATACTAACTTTTAAGTAAATTATCACATATAAATATATTTATTAACAAAATAGTTAACATTGATTTGTGATTTATCTTCTATGTTTTATTTTTTGTTAATCTTTAAGTTTAGAAAAAGCTTCAATTCAACCAGTCCGATTGCGCGGTCCGACCAGTATTTTTTGTCNCAGTATTTTTTGTCAAAACAGCTCGCTCACCGGTTCGGTTTTTAAAACATTGATTTAAACTACTAATTTTGAAGTACATTGTGTGTGTAATTTTTAAAAGTATTTTTAAAATTCCAGTGTATTTGTTTAGTGACTTTCAAAGTCTCAATATAGTGTATTTTAAATTCCCTCAAAATAGAGTGTATTTCAAATTTATTTCTTCTCCCCGTGCCCCTGATACCCTCCCTCTCCCTTGAGCCTCCCAAACCCCGAGAACAAGAACAAAGCTGCTGATTTCATTGTTCTGTTTCATTCCTGCAAAAATGTTGATGTCGCTAAGCGGCTTCATGCTTTTCTTGTGGTGTTGGGGAAAGCTGAAAACATTATTTTGTCTGCCAATCTTGTAAATCTCTATGCTTTTCTTGGGGACGCTGCATTCTTCCTCGAGCCTCCCAAACCCCGAGAACAAGAACAAAGCTGCTGATTTCACTGTTCTGTTTCATTCCTGCAAAAATGTTGATGTCGCTAAGCGGCTTCATGCTTTTCTTGTGGTGTTGGGGAAAGCTGAAAACATTATTTTGTCTGCCAATCTTGTAAGTCTCTATGCTTTTCTTGGGGACGCTGCATTCTCTCGCTCTACTTTTGACCAGATTCAAACAAAGGATGTCTTTACCTGGAACTCTATAGTTGCTGCATATGTTCGTAGTGGCAGATATCGTGAAGCTTTGAATTGTTTCAATGAGTTCTTGTCCACCTTTGGTCTTCATCCTGATTTTTACACTTTCCCTCCTCTGTTGAAAGCTTGTCCCAATCTAATTGATGGGAAGAAATTTCATTACTGGGTTGTGAAGACGGGTTTTGAGCAAGATGTGTTTGTTGCTGCTTCCTTGATCCATTTTTATTCACGGTTTGGCGCTTTAGATATTGCTCACAATTTGTTTGTAGAAATGCCAGTGTGAGAAGTGGGCTCTTGGAATGCTATGATTTCTAGATTTTACCAGAATGGAAATGTAGCAGAGGCATTGAATGTCTTGAATAGCATAAAAATTGAGGGGTTAAAGATGAATCCAGTTACTGTGTCAAACTAAGTTAAGGGAGAACAAAAAGAAAAAAATAAACAAACTCTAACATAATGTTTTGAATGTTAAAATACTCTTTTTATAATAAAATATATCCAAACAATGTATTTTATAAATTCATGTATTTAAAATGCTGCATTTTAATTACATGTATCTAAAATTCACAAAAATTTGTCAAATACTCCATCCAAACACAACCTTGGAGAATTTTGAGGGTTTCATTCATCATTTGACTCTAAAATTCACAAAAATTTGTCAAATATTTCATCCAAACACAACCTTGGGGAATTTTGAGGGTTTCATTCATCATTTGACAATGAACTAACGCCTTAGTTAGGGATTCTGTTATGAATTGGATTTGTGTCACATGTTTTTAAAATATAAGGAAGGATGATGTATGTTTTCAAAATTAAGGAGAGGTAAGTGTAAAATCAATTTGTGTCTCATGTTTTTAAAATACAAAGATGGTAGATGTATGTTTTCAAAATCGAGGAGAGATAAGTGTAAAATCAACTAAACATACATAAGGTTAATTAAAGTAAACAACAAAGTACATTTAAAAATAATTGACAAAAAGTTAACATACACATTACATGACACTTGATTTTGAGATCTTAAAGTTATGCTTTTTGAAAAAGTTGACTTGGATGTAATTTTGACTGAGTTAAACTCTATTTAAATGTTTTAATATTCATATTGCTTTGTGCTACCTACGAATGGTTGTGTCAAATTGTAATATCACTAAACAATAATAACATTGTATATTATGCAGCAAGCCCTGCAGTTTTTCTATTGAGAGAGGATCGGCAGACATATGGATAGATATACTATAAGTATGTCACAACGTCCACTACAAGTTATTTCTAACAAAAGTAAAGGTACTATGATTATGGCCAAGTAAACAACTCCATTCAATTTGACAATACATATTCCTGCAACAGCTCTCAATGGAGAAAGACGTGATTCTTCTTATAGTTGCAACAAGTAATTTAATTCAGAACTTGCTCTTTCCCTTCTAAACAAAAGAATTCAGCATAGAGGGTCCCCTGCAGAAAAATGAATATTAAAAATAATGTAAATAAGAAAATCCATTTTAAAAAGGTTGAGGAAACTAAATGGTAGCTAAAGTATTCATCATTTTTGCAAACGCAAGTTGAGAAATTCTTCCATTGTATGGTTTCCACTATTTGTTGGAGTAGTTCCATAATTATACAAATTTTGATTGAACATATATATTTACTCCATAAAAAATTAAAATTAAACAATTAGAAATAACATATTAAGGGCCAGCTTGCTAGCAGTAGCAGGAAAATACAAAAAAGATTGAGCAGAGAAAGAGTATACTAAACTCTTCATTACATCCATATATCAGATGTGATTATATGCGAAATTTCAATTATGGGACATCCGAGGCTTGATTACATTCATCTATCAAAATAATAATGTTACCTATATAGCATTTATTATCATAAAATAACATAACTATGTACACGAATAGCTCCCAAAAAATATTGTTTTTTATCAAACTCAAACAAAATCACACCTAAAATATAACTATAAGAACACAAAATTGCTTTTTTTTTTTTTTCTTTTGTCAAAAATAGATAGTTATCATTAAAAGATAAAACCACAGCACAATCCTAGAGTGGCAACATGAGCAAGAAAAAATAAATAAAAGGTGCTTAATTTGCATCAAGAGAAATAGAAGAACATACAAAAACAAAACCTATTATAGGCTATGTCCCTCGATATCCAAGGCGTGCCAAAACTCTTTCCAATCTGAAATGGCATTAGCAATGGTCTCCGGAGAAGTCCAACTTTTAACATAAAATTGCTCTTATAAAAAAAGAGAACACAAATTGCATAGAGGACATTAATTTCTCAAAATGTTTTAAAGATAACATAGAAAAAAAGAGCTACATCTCTATAAAGAGCATGTGATTAAATAGGACATTAATTTCTCAAAATGTTTTAAAGATAACATAGAAAAAGAGAGGTACATCTCTATAACGAGCATGTGATTAAATTATTCTATACAATTTATGTCGAGTACTAAATCTCCCTAAGATTTTTTTTTTTCAAAAACTAAATCAAACCAAGACTTACTAGGTGCCATTTTGTTCATTCATTCCTTTATAGGTTGATCAAGACACTCAGCCAACTCTCGAGCAGATAAATTTTTTTTTTCAAAACCTAAATCAAACCAAGACACTCAGCCAACTCTCGAGCAGATAAATTGAGAGCTTTCAAACAAACCTTGGCTGCCACAAAAGTACAATGTTACAATTTGAATATAAATTTGATACGCTTACTGGAGTGAGGATGGCCAAGCAGGAGTGGATTAGGGTTATTGAGTCACGCTTGAACTGGGACTTGATCAAGTAACACTCCACGATGTCTCAGGCAAAACTCTAGATATGAAAAGAGACATTCAGGAAATGACGCTTGCCCTAGCATCACACGTTGATTCTTGAACTGTGTAGCAGTAGCACCATACTCAATTCAGTATGTCAAGGTTTCAGCAAAATTACGATACTCCTCAGAGTCTATGAAGGAGTTAGGGTTAATGCTTGCTGCATGGCCAACTTGAGATCCAATCCCTATTACTGCCACAACCAACAGAAATAGAAATTGTTTTAACATCACTCTCATCTTCTCCCTTGGTTCCCTAAACCACACTGTTTAAAACTAAGCCATTGATGGTTGGAGCTAATGCAGATTAATATACATGAATTGGGGAGCATTTACTATGTTATAGTGAAAATGAATGAACTTTTACTTAAATTAGATACCTAAATAATTTGTAGTAACTCAAGGAAAAGAGCTAGGATTAATATTTTAATCTAACATCAATAAATTAAAGAAGTAAAGAATCGTCATTTAAGAATTAATACTGGTTGCTTCCTTAAGGAATTAATGTGGGCTAGCTTGCTTCCTTGAGGATCCAAATTCCGAGAGTGGCACCAAGAGAACAGAGATGGTTGAAAGATCAAACGTCAAGAGAGAGACCAAATTGGCGATGCTGAAGAGCCGTAGAGAAGAAGAAAAAGAGAAAGGACTACTTCATTTAATAAAGAAAGAGAAACCGAAACCTAGGGTAGAGGAAGAATCGGCGGTGAGGCTGCAGAGAGGTAAAGATGAAGGACAAGTTCTTTTTCTAGAAATAGCTGGGGATCTCGTGGGTATCAATCTAGATAAATTTAGCACTTTCAATATTCAGAGCGAATCATCCCCAGCGGCGCCCATCCGGTGCCATTTGGAACTCTTGAAAAATGGATTTCCCCTGGGTTTGCGTCACATCAAATTGGGCCATAAGGTGTATTTGCCGGGTGGCCTAAAGTTTAAGGACCACAAGAGCGTCACAGATGAAGATTTAAAATCTGCGGGCTGCTCCAACTCTGTCTACGAGTTGGACCTCACTCACCCCCATAATGTCTTAAGTCCTCATAGCAGCCTCAATGATGGGAAATTTGCATTGGTGGCCAATCTTAACGGTAACATTTACATTCTTCATTGCTCGCCCAATCTATATATTCCATATATAGAACCCAAAGGCCCTGCTTTTGAAGTTTATGATCCCGCCGATAAATGTTGGCGTGAGACTCTTTTGAAGGTTATGTTTAGATGATCATAATTTTTATGTCTTTGATCACGAGTCTCAAGGGTGGAAAATTATTTGAGTACCCCATCTGGAAAACTTTTTCTGATTTTAACCTACACCCACCTTTTAATGGATTATGTGTATCCGATCTACGATTCACTGATGAAAACTCCCTAGTTATGCTTTCTGTTCAAACAGTAAGGCAATCATATTTTAATGGATATAGTGGTATTGAAATTTATAAAGTCTTTGCCTTTGCAATGGCGAAAACAGGTGATCTCTTGTTCTTTAAAAAACTTGATGAGGTATTCTCTGAGATAATCACGCCTTACTTTCCTTTGTCCTACGCAACCCACTACTTTTTAGATCTTGATAGTATTAAACAGAACCAAAAAAGGATTTGTGCGATCCGGAATGGCAGAGACACTCGTGGCCATTGTTGTGTTTTCATGTCGATCTTTGACGTGAAAATCAGTTGTCCTGACGTCAATAGAGACACAGATGAAGCTTGCTCCCGGGAGTTCTTGAAGGTTTCTATTCTTTAAAGGAATATCTTCAAATTGGACAAGAAGTTCCCTGTACTCGATGCCGTTGTTGTCTAGGTACTTTGTCTTCACCTAGGTTCCATTTATCTGATATTTTTCATTTAATCATTTTGTGGAAACAATGAGATGTCAAATCATGTTAATGAGATTGTAAACTTGTCTAATAACCTGCATTGCCTGTTTATAACTAGTCCAGGTGATCAGTATCTACTTTCTTGGAAATTATTCAAAAGGATTGTAGAGATTATAGTGCTGTCTTTATAATTATTGTATTTCCTGTATATATTGATCTTACTTGACACCTGTAATCATTTTAAAAGATTGTAATTATTGCAACTCTCACTTTGGTAATAAGAAAGCATATGTTTGACCACCATTTGCTTGGTTGTTGGTGAGCATTAGGGCAATAAAACTACATATAATGTATTGTGCTGTGCTTATAATCTTGGCATCATATTTATCTATCTATATCATATTGCTTTACTCACCGTCACCACACCCCTACAAAAGAGGGTTATTGTAAACATTTTCTAGTGGTGCCATCAATATATTATGTTCACACAATTCTACCGTGCATGGGTTTCACCAAGACTTGCCATATCTTGGGATTTTCCAATTTCCATCTATGAAATTTGACTTCTATAGAAGTCTTCCAGTAGATTGGACTGCATTACAGAGTGCTTTGCTATTTATTATTGAAGTAATATTCCTTACATTTTTGGATGTTTCTTGCTAGGTGGTTGAAATGTTGCCCGATGCTGTGTCCATGAATGATTTATGCAGTAGACTTGCTGCCCCACCAGCCTGACATTTGTTTTGATGAGAAACATGGACTTATTTTATTTGTGATTTTTGTTTGGGATAAATATGTATGATGCTGAATGAGACATTTCTTCTACATTTCAGCACACATTTTTTTTTTGTAGATGAAAATCCCTCCTCCCCCTTTCTCTTGCATCTGTGCTTCTTACATTGTATGACAGTTTTGTGGCTAATAGTTCAAGAATCCTGCTTTGTGTTTTGTTTAATGTTTATATAGCAGATTACCTAATTCCTGAGAATTTCATTGGGTTGTGGCTGACTGGTCGAATCAGCCTAAACTTTGGAACCTTCAGGATGTGTGTTTGCTGGGGTGGTGTAGGTTTGGAGGTCTTATCTAGGGTTGTTGCTGCTTTAGATTATGGATGAATTAAATACTTAGTTGCATTTAAATCAGTTGGCTAAGTGATGCCTACAACCAAAAGGCATGTCACTGGCCATAAAATGACACGTAGGATCATGCTATACTTCCAATTACTTGACTAGGTTTATGATGATGACAATGACATCAAGTGAGGAAAACATAATTGTAAGTGTAGCATCTTAAGATGAAGAGAATGGTCAAATACCTTACTATTATACAAAAGAAGTTGGAAGACAGTTGTTGCAAACTCCTGATCATTTCTAGTCTTTGTTTGGATAAGCTTCTAAATAACTGCCACCACTCTCAAGCAATTGAACAATGAACAGTACAGAAATCTTCAAGACTTTAACCTTTTGAAATTACCTGGTTGGTCCAACAAACCCTCTCACTATTCCATCCATGATGGCTTTTCGTTCTCTGTCATTGGCAGCCCATCTGGAGTATTCTTGCTCAAGTAGTTAGTCAAGTCCTTCCCATTAATTTTAGAAACAAGTTTGATATTTATTTGGAACAGTTTAAGCCGTTCATGCTTCTGTTGCAACTCATACATTTCTCCTTAAGGTAATGTCAACTTGCTGGTGGGGGTTGGGAGGCTTATGTAGAACTCAAGCTTATCATTTTGGAATTCAACAGGCCTATAAAGTTGAATTTCATGCACTGTGTCCCTGTTTTCAAACACTTTAGGTTGATTCCTGCATCTCATACAACTTAAAAAGTTGTTGCTTATTGTTGGACGCTTTTTGAGCTGCTTGATAACATTTACATTGGAAATTGATGTTTGATCACCTTCTGAAGAGTGCTTTAGAACGTGAAACTGTTAATACTGATTGAGCTGCCAATGCATCTTCAATTATTTAATGGCTTGTGTTTAGCAAGCTTTGTTCATTTTATATGTATTATAATACTATTTCTCCTTCCTTTTTTACATTCCACATCAAGAACCCACCCTTTGTTCAATTATAATACTCACTCTACTAATCCACCATCGGCCGCAAGATCAATCACATGCCTCTCTGTTACTGGCCCTATTCAGTTTCAATGTAAACAATAAACATGTGTATTGCCATGTCTCTATTATTTTTACGAGTTGATGTAACCCCATGCTTCTCTATTACATTAATTTGACTTGAATAAGCCACTGGTAGAAGCAAGGAATTTAGAATGGAGACGTGACTTTGATCTATGAATAGCATCAATATGAACAACCTGACCAAGTGGCATCCTTATTTTGATCTAGTTATTAAATGGAAAGGAAAGTAATGCATGGGACACAATTAGAATCCCATTGGGAATTATATAAGCAAAGCAACAAGTAAAGAATAAAGCCATTGAGAGAGTTGTAGAACAAGAACAAAAGCTCCTCTTTGTGACTGTAAAATTATTTTCCAATGAGTCAAAAAGAAAAAAAGTGAATGAAATCAGTTTGAGTCACACACACTCCACAACAAATTCCATATCCCAATCCACTCATAAAAACTCTGTAAATTGTAATCCCACCAACTTACGATACCAACAACCATTTGGGCTTTGATATTGAGATTCTCTTATCAAAGGTTTGAGTAACCCAGCCTCCAGTTCTAACTTCAAAAATCAGAAATCAACCTTTCAGAAGCTTTGATCTCTGTGGAAGTGCAATTTTTATACCAACCTAATTGGAAACTACAATCCTGAAGAAGAGGTAAGTCTGTTCCAAATTAAGTTTCACTATGTTTTCTTTCTTTTTGGTTCCGTTAAGATTAGAAACATCATATCTCATTTCAAACTCATTCCAATGTTCTGAAAGCATATTCCCAACTCATTCTAACTCCCTTTCCGGTGCTTGTCTTCTATTTATTCCTAACTTGCTACATCATTTGAATTTCATTTTCATTTCTCCTTTGCCCTTCATATTCAATCCTTAGTTTCATCTCTCTGGCATTATTTTGCTATCTAGTCTAAGAAGCAGGAAACAGAGTACACCTTTTAAATTCCTTCATTTCGTTCATTTGTAGGAATTAAAATGTTCTTTAGCCTTGTTTTCTTTTCATCACTGGAATTGAGTTAGACTTCATTTTGCTTCTTTTTCCTACAATGAATAATATTTGAGCATATATAGTTGTAAAAGTCAGTTCTACAATAAATAATGTTATATTGTGTATGTATACTTAATTTGACACATGTGACAGAACTAGCCTATGAACTTGGTATTGTTGTGAGATCTAGAAAAAAGTAACGTAGTGTGAGTTAAACACCCAAATAATTAATAAATTGAGTTTAATTGAGTTAAAATTATCATGTATTTTAAGTCAACTTTTTTAACCTGGAACTTCAACTTGTCAACTATTTAGATGTTTGACACACGAGTTGAATTAATTTTTTGAGATTTTTGTAGTAGTACCAAAATCAAAGGTCAGTTCAGTCACCTATGATTAGTTGTGTTATATTATTTATTGTAGTAGTAGCCCTAAATTAAAATAGTTGATAAAAAATTAAATTATTAGAATTTTTTGGGATTAATTCATATATGTCTAGTAAACACTTAAGAGAATCCACCATATGAGTTATAATCACTGAAATAGACATATGATTGAAAATAAGTTTCATCCCACTAATATGATTGAAGATTAACATTTTATAAACTTCAAAATTTAATAAATTTTCAAGTAAGTAATCTACCGATGATGACTTAATATAAAATGACTGAATAATTCAAAATACTAATACTTTATAACATCATTTTTTTATCTAAAGCTAATAAATCTTCTACAAATAAATTTGAATGACTCTTGGTTACTTGATGATATAATCTTTATAAATTACCCTTTTTCGTTATATTTAACCTGAGAAAAAACTTCAATCAAAGAAGAAAATCCAGTTAACTCCGTCTTTTATTTAATTTGATTTGATTCAAGAGATGATCGGGTTGGTTCTGCTTGAAGTCTTTTTATAATGATTTAGGTTCATTTGACTTACTTTTCAAATTGAATTTTAAAAAAAAATAAATCACACAATAAATATTAGGTTCATTTGACTTACTATATTCAATTTTTTTTCCTTGAAAAAATTATTTTGATCCACAATGTGATATTTTTTTCCTTTTTTTCTTTCATAACAAATTTCCTTTGCAGGACTCGTTTTCTTCTTTGCAATCTAAACTCTAAAGGTCTTCCTAGTGAGTCTATCTATTTTAATTTTTTCTTCTACTAGAGATAAAATATTTTTACATTACAATATATATACAATTATTTTCAAAAAAAAAAACTCTCTTAAAAGAAAGAAAAAACATTTAAAATTTTAAGTTGCCAATAATTTTCCATAATAATATCACAACTACCAAGAGCAGACATACTAAGACTTAATCCTAGGTCCTAAGAATCTCCTAATCTTAAGACTGGATATATGACCACTTGAGCCATTGCTCAGAGTCTATCTATATCTACATTTGAGTATATGTCAAAATTTACTTGTCAATATTATATATTTGAGCCATGTCAAATTATGCTAAGATTATGTTTTCATTTCATTTCAACTAATTGTTAGCTGCCTCTACCGACTTTGGTGGCTTAAGCAAGTGGTCTTGAGTTTGAACTTTTGTGGATGCAACAAACTTTCTTGGGAGAGGTCCCCGCTTTAGCACCCGACAATACCTCGGAGAATTAGTTATGGGCAAAGCCTGGAGATGCTTTAGGAAACCAAAAAATAAAATAAAATTTGTTAGCTGCCTCTTCTTTCACTTGCCCCCGACTTAAACTATGAAATCTTGAACTAAAGTGCTTTTTGCAAACATGCATGTTGCTATGAATCTGATCATGTAGAAAAAAGTTACTCTTCTAGATTTACATACAAAATCCCTATTTCAGTTTATGTTTGCCACTGTGATGGCTGTTGCTATGTTTTTATGGCGGTTGTCTAGTTCTTGGGGCTTCGCATTTTAAGGAAATGGATAAAGTTGGAAATGGTTATATTTAATCTAAACCATTAGACTATGTCTATCATGTTGATTAATAAATAGCCAAATTTCTTTTTTGTCTTTTATTGTACAAGTCAGAAGTTCAAGAACTTGAAAAAAAAAAAAAAAAGACTAAATGGTACCGAAAGCACCTACCAAGAAAGTAGGTACCTGCCATAGGGCAAAAACACCATTGAATATTTTTGATCAAGTTCTAGTATTCCATAATAGTAAACTCAAAAATTATTTGTTTATAAATCCATAATTAAACCATGGTCAAATGGATAATGATCTGTAGTGAGATAGGTAATGCTCTCCTTTTTGTAGCGAGTGTCTTTGGGAGTTTGGACAATAAGAAAGATGACCATTGGTCATATTTTTTACTGATGATGTCTGACCTAAGCTGAAGGTCAGAAAAGTGGATGAGGTTGGGCCGAGAGTGTATTTACTGCACAGTAACAAATAAACCAAGGGTCGGATTATGATATCCGAGCTCTGAAGTTTAAGTTAGTACGGTCCGAGCTAAAAAGTGTAGTATGATGCAAGCTATGGTTATAATGGCATTGTCAATCATAGTAGTGTTGTGGACACATGGGTGAATGTCACTGAAATGGTGGCTGTGGAGTTGGTGATAGGGTGGATGTGATCATGGTGGTAGTGTTGGTGTAATAATGTTAAGGCTGGTAAATTGGGGTAAAAGCAACGGTGCTAGCAATATTTATAATGGCATTGGCAATCATAGTAGTGTTGAGGACACAGGTAAATGTCAGTTGATGATAGGGTGAATGTGATAATGGTGGCACCGTGGTGGTAGTGTTGGTGAGGGAATTTGGTTATGGCAGTGGTGCTATAGGAGGCATTGGTGTCATAGTGGTTCTTGGTGTGATGGTGGTGGCGTCATGGTGATAGTTACAGCAGTTGTGGTGGGGACTGTATGCTCAAGGTGGTTTCTAATGTTGTAGTAGCAGTGGGAGCTCAAGTTCATGCTCTTGTAACCTTGCCTGGCCGCAACGACACATGCGGAAATATTAAAATCCAATATCATTCGTGCATAAAAAATATTTTTTTTTCATATTACTTGTTATATATGGGTTTCACCATAAAAATGATACATAATAGTAATTTATTTATTTATTCATCCAAATTTCAATAGGGGTATTTTTGGAAAAATAACCAAGATTCCCAAGAAAGTAGCATTTGAACTAAACATGAATTATAAGATTCCCATGAATAAATATTCAATATTCTCAAGAATGTTTATGACCAACCAAACATAAATTATAACATTCCTAGGAACAAGATTCCCAAGAATGATATTTCACAAGAACTAAAAAAAAATCTTTGTACCAAACGCCCTCCAGGTGTAATACCTTGCAGCAACAATCAAATATGTTCTCCATCTATCTATAGTGGTTTCACTGAATTGAAATACAAATAACATAGGAATCACCATTCATGTTGAGCCTGCAATATCCTGAACTTGCACAAAAGGGGACTGCAACCTCCATTGTATACCAAAATTATTACTCCTCAGAAACATCACATCTTAAAAAAGGAATGTTCAAAAGCAAAAGAAAATACTAGAGCCATCTATATTGAATGTAAAACAATCAACTACTCTTTCATCTGTTAAAAGGACTTCAGGTCATTGATGAATGAAAGTTGAGCCCGCATTCTAACCGTAGGAACTAAGTATAATCTCTTGTACTCCAAAACGAGTTGCAAAAAAGAGTATTAATAGCCTAGTTCCAATTTCATTGGCATCTAAATATAAATGTATGAAAAATCAAAATTAAGCTACAAATTCTTGTCGCTGTTGACACCAAGGGAAGCTCTCAACTTGTCAGTAAGGTGTGGCAGCATCTTGATGTGGTCGTGGATTGACTCATCAGTACAGGAGACCAAATCATTTACAGCCCCGGTTTTCTTATGAAGCTTAGCTGCGTCAAACTTATCCTGGCAGACTATCAAAGATCTATTCCAACCGTAATCAGAAGAAAATCATGCCATGGAAGAGTGATATTCTATCAAGGCAGTACTTTTTGTCTTTCTCTTTGGATTGTTGTTGGTCAATTTTGTCTATTAGAGCCTTTGAGGTCCAAAGGATAAGTAGATTTTGCTTTGTCTGTTGATCACTAAACTAGAATGATATGAACTTGTGGTTGTTACAACAATTTTTTTTTGGGAATATATTTAGCGATTTTGATTTGGACAATGATTCAGCGAAATAGTGAATTATGATAGGGAAATTTAGAAAGATTTGCCTAAGATAATTATGAAAGGATTAAAGATTAGAATGAAAGCCATGTTGAAGTGAAGTAGAGTGGTGGAAGAAATGTAAATTATGAGAATAGTTAAGCTTAATCTCACCAAATCAATATCTCCAAAAATGCAGAGAAAGCCAAAACACAAGCTTGTGATAAGGCTGTATGGTAGATTGAAAAAAAGATGTGGGTGTGGAGAACTCTTTCTTTCCTTCTCTGTAGTAACTGTAAATGGAATAATCAATTTCTAAGTATATAGTTAGTATTGCAAAAAAATATTGTGTGTGGAGGACATGTTGCTTCTGTTAGTTTCCTTTAGTTGTTCAGACTTTTATTATTTTTTGCAACTGTTATTTTACATTTTACTTTACATTGGTGATGAGGAATCACGTGATAAAGCAGGGCAATATTGTCTAATTTTTCTAATAAAGATGAAACTTTGCAAAAACAAGCAAGGGAAGCAACAAGTTCTCAGTCCTGTGCAACGAAGGAGGACAATAGTTGAGTATAAAAGATTATTAAAATTGAAAACTCACAGAGGACACAATTAACAAAAGAGAAAATACATACATTAATAATGCATTGCATCAACAAAAATATCATTGGAAGTTCAGTTTGGAAATAAATCTCAAATTTCACAACAAAAAAACACAATTGCGTCTGTAATTTTGCAATTTTGAAGTATATCACAGCCACAATATTCCACAATACAATCCATTAGTAATGCATTTTCATGCCATTTCTAAAACGAAACCACATGTTGGACTCCCTCTGTGGCCGGAGACGCATTTTGGATCCATGATGAGGAACTATGGCAAAGGAATATACCCCTACTTGATTTTGTAGGTCATCTCCTCTAAATGAAACAAGGCTCTCCTTATAGATTGCAAGGTCTAGACTCTTTGCCTGAAATCCAAGGTCTTGAATGTCTAGAGTATAGGGATCACATAATGCTACTACTCCATCTATGTCTACCAAAACAATCTCATTGTTTCTCAAAAACCCCAACGGTCTAGAAACTCCTACAATGGGTCCAATAGTAAAGTAGTTTGTCCAAGATTCTTCATTCCCATACTCTTCCATGACCCATACTTTGATATATGGAGGACTATGTTGTCCACGTGGATGATAAATCACACTAGCACATTCCTTGAACTCAAACACTTCAACACCATTTCTATCAATATCATTATTTGGCAATCTTATTTCTCGAAACACTTGATCAACCATGTCAAATCCAATAATAATCCTTTCTTTAAAACCAACCAACCAGTGACACGATCCATGAAGAAATGGAGCTTCATACCTGTACAAATGCATGTGTTTTGGCACGGGGCTAAGGACATCTCTCCAACCATCAGAATCAGAATTTAGACAATATACTGCAGCTCTCCGAGAAAGGTCATCCCTGATACCCTCAGCACGATTAAAACAAATCACAACAACTTTGAATTCATTAGCCTTGGCGTCGAAACCAAAACTCGGAAGTATTGTGGAGGCTGTGATATCTGGTAAAGGAATAACTTTAAATTCTCTCATGGAAGGGTTTATTAACATGTAGAAAGACTTAGTTTCTACAAAATATATGCCATTGCAAGGACCCTGCAAATGAAGACCCTCATAATGAGTATCTTGCAAGTCGTTTAAATCCAGAAAATTTGGGGAGGACATGATATTTGTTGTTTGGTCAAAGGAGATCATAGAGAGGAAACAAAGGTCTGGGTCCTCTACTTTGTGGTCCTCATAAGGGTTTTCAGCATACTTTCCTGCAACCAAGAAATGATCATCATATTTCAGGTTCATCTCATTGAAGGTAATGGCCTCTTAATTTTGATCTACAAAATTATAACTAATACGTTTACTTTTTTGCACTGGAAAATTTTGGTTTTTGCCATTGTTGATAATCAAAAGGTTGCAATATAAGTTCCGGGTTGCAAGAGGTCTCTTGTTATTCTTTCCCTTTTGTTGGGGTAGGAGTGTTTGTGTAAAGGGTCACTAAAACAAATGAGTTATAATTTCTATCTAACATGGATTCATTAGATAAAATGTGGATTGTCTTTAATAGGATAAATGCATATGACTCGTCTTCTTTGCAGTTTTCTCTTTGATGGGTTTTTTCTTTGTGGTTGTAAATCTGAGCTCCTTCTATTCTTACAGGCACTGAGATTTGCCATCCAAACATATTGAGAATATAAGTCTTCTCGAGAGGGATTAGAGAAAAGAGGCATGACAAGGAACTACACATGGGTAAATACTGCCATCCAATATGAGCAAGTTTTTGAGTGGGTGTTCCTTGATCCACCTTATATTAGTGAAAAGTAAAAACGAAGATAACTAAGTAGTAAGAATAAAAGAAAAACATTGGATTTACGTATACTTCACTACCTAGGTTTCATGTGGGGACATGAATGGTTGTAGTTTTTGAAGGATGACAAGGAGGAACAATTTTTTTCTTAGCTAGAGAGAGTGTACCTATTTGGTGTAATTTTACTATTGACCTTTTTCAATGTTCTCTAATTTTCTTGAGAGTCTACCTCTTTTTGACCTTGGCTTCAAATGAGGATTTCATTTGTTAGAGTAAGATTGATTAATTCAATTGTGATATATTTTTATTTATTCTTTGGAATCAATATGAAAGTTTCTTACATCATTTAAGATCCCGGGGCAAAACACATTTTGATTATAGAGAAGAAATATGTTTTATGCTGACTAAGTTACCTTCTATAATTTGGTGTAGAGCATCAAGTTGTGTAGCCTCCTTTATCAATGCATATGAGCTAGAGATTTTTCTTATGTTTTTTGAAATATCATTAGTACAGACTTTATACATTTTTTGGAAATGTGTTATGCTTAAACTTTTTGGTTGCGAAGTGTGAGGGTTTCCTTCTAACTATGTTTGTTATCTCTGTTACCTCTGCTTAAACTTTATACATTTCTCTAGCAATTCCAATCTTCTCCTTGTGCAATATGGAGTTCAACTACTTTATTCTTATAAGAGTTATCTTTTATGAGATTTAATCAAGCTAGAAAATTAGTGAGGTGACTTTACCACAGGACTATATCCCATATTATAAGTAAAATTTAAATTTATACATACTTATAATGCTAATTTGGATGACACATGGTTACTCTAATTAGGTGAGTAACCATGCTGAATATGAGTCAACAACATATTTCAAAGTCCCATAGATTAGTAACCATGCTGAATATGAGTCAACAACATATTTCAAAGTCCCATGGATATGATACTATTATTTCATATATTCAGCTTCTTTTGTAGCACATTACTAGGAGGTGAAAATTAAGCCATTTGTATGTGATATTTATAATACAAAATATTTTCCTAATAGTAAAGTCAATCTAAGAAGAAATTTGCATACGCAATTGTAAAAATTGAAAGATAAAGAACTTAATTCCTTGGTTTTTTAAATTTTTTATTAATAAAAATATATTCTTATATTAAAATTGTAAATGTGTCCTTTGTCAAGTTCATGAGTTTATATGTCTTAGTTATGTTATATTCTATCAAGTCCAAAATATGGGAGGGAATGATGAAGTAGATAATTTTTTTTTTTTTGCTTATTTTGTGAATAATGGAGCAAAGAATATTTTTCTTATTTTATTTTATTATCCTCAAGATGTTCCCAATTATTTTGCCAACCAGCATGTCAAAGGTGTAATGGCTAATTGGAATTTAACTTATGGCCTAAATGACCAAATCTAAGAGGTATGACAAATAACATATTTAATTAAGAGGGACCATTGCCATCAAGCTTGCGTATAAATGGAAGGAATTTAGTAATTACCACAAGTTAGAAATCTCTAATTCCATATCATAGAAAACATGCTCAAACGGGTCACTTGAGCAGTTTTGAACATGTCTTATTCAAATAATGTTGGGAAACTTGAGTTTCTTAAGAACTATGTTGTGCTTTTACTTTCATGGGTATGGTAACTTTGAGTCTATGTTGACTTTAGTTTTATATTCATGAAATCCTTAATCGTATGCTATTTGTTTACTACCTTTCGTTTCGTGTTTACTCTAATTTTATCCCAGTTGAGTGTAGTTTGATATGCTAATAAAATAATGTATGCATGCATGTAGAGTATTTATGCATTGCAATTTTTCAACATCTAAAGTAAATGGCCAGTGACATGTTCAAAGGCAAAGCCTCCATATTTGGTTGTAGGTTAACTTTAAAGTTGATATGTAATTTAATTATTAATATAAAATTAGAAAATGTATTACAAAAAAAATAAGTAGGATAAATAATTGGGTTACTCATAGCATTAATTGAAATAAGTATACTAAAATTCTTGACTAATAACATTTGGATTTCAAGATTAAGTTCACTCAATAGCAAGCCACACTTGAAACAAATTAGTGGCAGAACCATCAATCATATTGTTATAAATCATGGTTTACATTTTTCTTCATATTTTTATAAACAATGTTACAACACAATATCGTTATTAAATTATATACGGTTCCAACTACTTTTTTTTTTTTTTTTTTTTTTAGGGGGGGCCGGATATGGGTGCGTAAATTTTTGTCCATGTTAGAAGCCAGACTGGTCTGAAGGTGTTATCGATAGATTCAGGTGGAAGGATCATAAAAAGCACAAAAAAAAGTGGTCTAAAAAGAGGTGTTCTATAAGATCAACCGAAAATGTATGTTATAAATCTTAAATCCTGCAAATTCTAAAGATACTTCTACAGAATAAATGTCTACTTATATATTTATTTACTGATCCTGTAATATAATTTTAGGTACACAGGGAAGTGGTGATCCCTTAGCAGAGAATTATGTCAATAGTAGTTCAAATCAAGTACTAGATATTATTTCACCGATGTGATATCACATTATCATATTATAAAAAATCGTGTAAGTAAAAAGTGATCACGAGCTACATTTTGTGTTGCCCCCCGCTCCGCCGCGCATCGCGCGGGGCAATAAACTAGTATAATTCATTATCATATTATAAAAAATCGTGTAAGTAAAAAGTGATTATGAGCTACATTTTGTGCTGCCCCCCGCTCCACCGCGCATCGCGCGGGGCAATAAACTAGTATAATTTTAAAAAAAGAATCCCTATGCACCACATGCTGCCATGTGGCAATCTAGCCATTATAAGAATGCACCACATGCTGCCATGTGGCAATGTAGCCATTATTGTGAGCCATTAATATTCACATTCATTGCTCCTAAAATAATAACCGAAATCTATATAATATTTAAAAGGAATAGCCATTAATACGAATCATGAATGAACACAATTAATGATGCAATGAAAATTGAAAAATAATTATAAGAAATTCGAATTTCAGAAATAAATTATAAAATCCAAAAATTAAAAATAAATAAAAAATAATAATTTTCTTTTGCACTCCATAATTTTAGCTCAACAATAAATTATAAAAAAATATAAGAATTTTCAATTGCACTCCCCAATTTTAGCTCAACAATAAATGTTGATTTGTCAATATGATATTTCAAAATTAATCATGAATGAACACAATTAATGATGCACTGAAAATTGAAAATAATTATAAAACATTTGAATTTCAGAAATAAATTATAAAATCCGAAAATTAAAATAAATAAATAAATATAATAATTTTCAATTGCACTCCATAATTTTAGCTCAACAATAAATGTTGATTTGTCAATATGATATTTCAAAATTTAGGGTTTGGAGGTTGTGCCTCCATAAACTTCTATATATACTCATCTGCATATGAGGCTCACCCCCATTGCATTACGAATATTCCAACTATTTTCCTCCATCTGAATAATCTCACAAGTTTGCTTTTTTAAATCGTTTAGTAGGTTATGAATTCATTTTACTTTGTATCCATTATTTTGTAGATTTTCTCCATCTCCACAGTCAATAAGGTATGCTTTTTTCCTTTGATTTGTAAGTTGATCTCTTTTATTGTTTTTAGTATATTGATCTATAGTTTTAGCTTCTATTTCAACCCCATCAAAATAACCAAATCTTCGGATTTGATTGCAATTAGAGGGCTTCCTCTTCTTCGGCTTGCAATAGCTTTCCAGCTATGGCACTATCTCATGTTGTAAGTGCCTAGCTTGAGCTACAGAGACATGGTGCAGCGATGCTCTCATGCTGTAATTTGTTATCTATCTGCTAATTGCTTTGCTGAATTTTATTTTTCTAGGGGGTTGCCTCATTAATATTGAATCATGAGGGTTAAGAAGGGTTATTTCACCATTGATTGACTGATCCAAGCAAGGAATTATGTGGAACCCAGCCTCACCCAGGTTTGTTCTTCCAATTTTTGTATTTGCTTTTTTTTTTTTTTTGAAGTCTTCCTCTTCATATGTTGTGCTGTTTCTGTTTTCTTTTCTCTATTACTCTTCATATCTTCCATCTCCAGGATTGTGTTCTTATTAGATTTTAATCACTAATTCATCTACTATTGTTTACTTCTTTTCATGGTATTTTTTTTGTTATCGTTCATCTATAATTCCTTTAAGTTCTCTTTCACTAGGATTCTAGGGATCATGCCAAACCTTAACTTGAAGCCCATGACCTATCCTCTGTACCAGACCTTTCTTGAGGAGTTGTACATTTGCCCATACAATTTTCCAAGTATATACAGAGGTGTCCTACAAGAATTTACTAATTGTTTTTTTTTTATTTAATTTCAGCAATTATTTCATCTCTCTAGGAATATATAATCACGTATTTGTAATGTATTTTATCTAAAACTTATGAAACTAAAAAGTAGTATAGATAAAAATTTTGAACGTATTTCATATCTTTCATCTCTCTGGTTCAAATATCTTTATCAAGTATCATTTTGCCACTAAGGGAATGACTTTGACTTCATCCTATTTTTTATATTGCCTACACAAGGGGTCAGTATTTTATATTGTTTCACCATCCAAAAAGAATCAAAATGAAATAATGTGCACTCTATTATTTTGTGTCTCATTTATCTTTCCTTTATGTGGCCAATTTAGATATTAGCTGAACCTCAGTTTCATATTTGACTTTTATTCTTTTCCATGTTATTAGAATATTATATATTGTGAGTGTCTATATACTAAAACTATTACACAATGCTTAGTTCCCAATAACCATTTATAAAATGGAATGAGTCCAATATGATACTTTTAACAAATTGAAGAAGGATTGGAAAAAAATATGCGTTGGACTTTAATTTGTGCAAGTTTTGTTTGGTGCATTAAGGGAACAAGGGTAACTTATTGTAATTCAGTTTAGGTCTGTCAAAGACATTTTAAAAAAAATGAAAGCTTCCTTTATATTAAGAATTGAAAGGAGTTGGGATCATAGGATGTGCGGCAATGCAGCTGCAGGGTCACAACCCTTCGCAATATCTCTAATGTTCTTTTATACGACTTCTTTCTTCAGGGACTGACAGCTGGGGTAGTTTTGATCACTTAATTTTTTTATTTATGTTTTTATACTAATTTCCATAAAAAAAAAAAAATAGGTGGAAAAACCATGATTATAATAGAAGACTTGCAGAGATATTGCGTTAGTCCCAAAAGGTGACAAGATCAGGATTTTGAATTCTTTTTTTCTTTTGTAGATATGGTTTTGACAAGATCTATGACTAAGAAGCTCATGTGGAAACATCCCTACCACATTGATACGTTTGAACCTCGACTGAGCCCAGATAGCATTGCTTTTTGTGCCGCCAAAAAAATGACTAACATGCAAGATTGTTTTGCTGTGCAAATCATAGAAGAAGTTATGACAAACAAATCAATGGTGAGAATTACAGCCTATCTTTATGATACTAACAGTGTTGCATTGATGAAGTATGCTATAGAATGAGAATATTAATCTGTCCATATTTTTTCCGAATTTAGATTGTGCCTTATCAGATTTCAAGGGAACACATGAAGGACATAGGGGGTGTCTTAAAGTTAGAATCAAGAACAGTTATTTGGGGACAAAAATGGACATTGTACTATTGGTGTGATCATTTGCTGCTTGGCTATGGTGTCTCCCTTCGATTTGGAATGGACAAGTTCATTGAAGACAACAATTTGAAAAGGCCAATTTAGATATACACTAATAGATAATCTTTTTTATTTTTTTAAAGCGTGCACTTAATGAATTTCCTTTTTGTTTCCAGTAGTATTATCTTCCTTTTCCCAAGCATATGCTAGCATTAGTATATGATTTTGTAGTGCTATAAATTTTAAATATTTAAGTGGTTGCTTTGTAGTGCTACTTACAAGAGATAATATGCTAGCCTTAGTATATGATTTTGCTGTGGATACTCATACATACACAAAGTCAAAACAAAAGTATTGCTTTTGATCTGCTCTTATTCTGTCCATATATTTCGTGTGGGTATAATTTGTCTTCTTGCCATCTAAATCTGTATGTAATACCCTTTTCATTGCTGCAGCCTGCAGTTGGAACGCCAGTACCTAGCAAAGATGGAGTCACTTGCAAGTATCCATCCAATCCAACAGTTGCATTGGGCTATCTTTCTGTAGCATTTCTTATTGCTTCTACCGTGGCTGGGTATCTGTCTCTGTCAATTCTTATAAATCATTCTCTAATTTTGACAGAGGAATCAAGATTTTAGGAATTGAGCCGCCTATAAACAACACAGGTTATTTTTCCTGCACTAATTGATAATATTGAGAGGAAAAAAACAAAACTTAAGAACCCAATCTTATAGAACTATCCCATCCGACCCATTGATAATATATATATATTTTGGGGTTGTTAGATATATTTTTTTAATGAAGTAAAAGAAATACAACTTCATTTGTTGAATTTGCCAAAGTTATCATGACATTTCTTTCTTCTTTTGATGGGTTTTATTCATGATTTCCATCGAACTATCACAAATGCTTGAGGACAAAGAAAAATGTTTTGTTTTAGTCTACAGTATCCAAACTATATTTTTAATAGTTAATTAGTTGAGTAGTGAGATAGAAGACATACCTTTATCTTCCATTTTGCTACACTCCACTAAGAACTTAAACGAAGTCATTCTAAACCAATAGATTTATTTGATTCCCACACTTCTCAAAAAATAGGTTAGTAGAGTAGGTACTATAAATCAAATGAAATATAATGTCAAAACTAGCATACTGAAACAAATTTGAAGCAAATTAAAACTAAGAAGCAAAGGTAATAACACTTTTTTAGATTTTAGTTTTAGTAAAACAGCAACTTTGTTACATTATTATTTATGTTTGCAATAATAGTTCAAGTAATAACTATTGAAGGATAAATTTAAGAAATATCAGATGTAAAACTAAGTGAAATGAGATTTGATATTTTCTAGCTACCATAAAAATATTATTAAAATTTCATATATGTTTAATTATTATTAAATATAGATTTTATCGTGTAATATATATGTTTTAGTTGATGTTACTAAATATAGTTGGTAGATTTTTTTTTTTTATAAAAAAAATTCATCTATATAATTACTCTTTAAAAATTGTGTTTATTACTCCTTTTTGGGTATCAAGATATATAAATACATGAACATTATAAGACATGTTTAAATATTTATATATTTAGGTGTAAATATTGTCCCAAATCCAACAATAATTGAGCCCAAGGCTGTGAAAAAACGCTCAAAATGCAAACTAATAGATAAGCCCAAAAACTTGACCTTTGGCCAATCACTCCATGAGATGTTGGGGTTGCATTCAAAAGATCAAATTCCTACTACATGGTCACCAGCAGCAAAAAGAAAATGAAAAAAAAAAAAAAAACTACCACGGAACGACATAAGTTAGAAAATTGAAATAATTAGAAAGAGTGTGTGTGTGAGAGAGAGACAGAAGGCAACTATTTTGCTATAAACAATGAACAAAACTAAGAATTTTCTGTATGGAGCAAATTAATATAGAGCTCATATTTTTTCTTTTTCAAGATACTAGGTTAGTGACTTAGTAGCAGGGTGGTGCATACGATTGAGTTTGCAAGTTATTGCTATTGAATGATAAAGTTAGTCAACTCTTATGTTGAGATCAAATTAGACAACAAGGAATTATGTTCATATAAACTACTATTTTTCCATCATGCATGTTTTAAACAACATAGAAAAAAGAAGTCAAAGAAAATTATAAATTAAAACCAACTCCTACGATTGAGTTTATTTCTTAATTAATTATTCAGCTATATTAAAGATTAAATTAAAACGGACTCCTAAAATTGAGTTTATGTTTGAAGAATACACTACAAAGCCTTCAATCATGAGAATTACCTTTGTGGACATCTAAATTTTTTTACTCCTGTATGATGATTCTCCTTTTCCAATGTATATCTTTTTTCGTATTTTGATCTGATTTGAGTTGGGTTTATTGGGAGTTTACTTTGTTTTTTCTTTTTTCTATTTCAGATTGGCATTTTTTCCTACAAAACTTGATTTAGGCTGTTGTTCAAACTGAGTATACATCTATTTCTTTTTAGCTATCTGGGATGTTAGGAAAAGTAACTATACAAATATATCATGTTGTATCTACATTTTTTTTTCAAAATTTTATTATCTTTCTCCCCTATTTTAATTGTTAAGACTCTCTACCTAAGTGAATAAAAAAGAATCCCGACTGAAATTGAGATTTGGGTAAATAAGCGATTTACAAGAATAGTCAAGGCGCAGGTACATAGAAGGTAGTCAATGTTTAAATATACATACATAAATTAGTATTCGCACTACAAGAAAATTTGTATTTTCTAATGAAAAAACGAACGGTAGACATTTTTAAAAAAATTCTAACAGAATTTTGTTCTGTTGAAATTCTTTGTAGAAGGGGAGAGGAATTTTTTTAAATTAATTTTTTATTTTAAAAAAATTTCTAATTTTTTAAAACTTCTAATAGTATATTCTGCCATTGGAATTATGGAAGTAATGAAATTTGAATATTTAATTATCATTTTCAATTTTATTTAATTTTCATATGCATGCATGTGAAATTATTTTTTTGGCCTACTTTGAATTTGAATTTCTACTTTAATGATGATTGAAATACAATATTAAAAACAATGAATTTAAGTCATAAATAAAATCAATCAGCATTAAAGATGTATATTAAAACATTTTGGTGCTTAATTATTTTCCCATCAATCCATTATGTAAATTTAAATTAATTTTGAATTTATTTAATTTTAAAAATTTAAACCGTAAGAAATTATATATTTGGCTCTCTTACACTAATACAAAACCCTCTAACAATGGGGATAAATTTTTTAGACTAACAAAATAGTAGGCTTTAGAGATATTCTTTGAACATGGGTTTAGAAGAATTGATGATATTTGTTGACTTGCCAAATTAATTTCCAAATTATCAAAACTTTCTTTAATTGCCTCCTTTAACATTAATGTGAAAGTTAAAAATTTTCATATTAAATGGTAGTCAATTATTTATAATTATCAATTGATTGCAGACATATAATATTGTGGATTTTCATATTAAAACTATTAGTCAAATATCTCATACAAATAGTTATCAATCAATTATAATTGCTATTTGATTGCAAAATATTATAATTTTCTAATTTATAATTATTTTCTTATTTATTTATTTAAAATTACACATGAGCATTAAAATATGGTAAAATCAAATTTGTTTATCGATTTTAACTTTTATTTATTAGAAAAAATAAATTTCTATCCCTAAAAAGAATGAAAAATCATAAATTTGTATTGTTGGATGATCAATAAAGAAACCCAATAAGAAAAATTTTAAGTTAATTATATAATAATTACTATAAATTCTAAATTTTAAGTAATACATAATTATATCATGATTTGATAAATTAACGTGAAGTTCAAAAAAAAAATTCAAAGCAAACACATTTGTAAGGAAACTTGGTGTTGTATCTCACCAAGAAAAAGGAAGAGATTACAGTAGGTGCATAGATAGCAATACTTTTAGCATCTTAATTTCATTCATATAACAAATAAAATTAGAAAAATTTCAGGGATTTAATGTTAATTGATCTTTGTGTATTAATTTTAAATGGTTAATTTGTTACAACATTGATTTTACATGTACAATTATTGCTAAACGTGAGGGCCAAGATCTATGATTGAAATTTCAAAAGAGAAATATAAGGAATGCAAACCTAACTAATCAATTTCAATTTTTTTTACTGAATAAGGATTGCTAAAGGAGTGTAATTCAGTGTTAGGGCTTACTTTTGTGCTAGGGTTCCTTGCAATCAATTAGGGCATATGATTATAGATATAAATAGGGTACCAACAAATTAGTATTGTTATAGCATGCAAAAAGAATAGAGGCAAAGCTAGAATTGAAGCTGCACTTTTTACATTAGCAAGGTAAGGGTTTTCATCTATTTTTTTTTTCTCCGGTTGTTCTTCTACTACTACTTGAATAAAAAAATTAAATGTATTATATTGCATATAAGCTACGATGTTTAGAATACATAGAAAGCAACGTGCAAATGACAAGGCACCAAAGGAGGTTCTCCCCTTTATCCTATATGTGGAGGAGAGACCCATTTATTCTCAATCTATGGTTTTTTTATGATGGTATGAATACTAAGATTGTCAACTTCTCATTCGCAGTTCAAATCACCCGTGATATCTTGATTACAAAAATCATGGTAAATATTAGATCTATCTTCATAATTATTTCTTCAAACAGAGTTGAATATTTTTTCTTTTATGCTAGCCCATTCCATTTGAGTTATGGAATGAATACATGGGGGATGAGGAAACAACTTGACTTATGACTACATATTGGGACAGAAATATATGGAAGTTGAGAGTGTTGCATATACCACAAGATGTGTTAATCATGGTCAAGTTCGATGAATGGCTTAGCAAATTTATGGAGGACAATCACATCAAAGAGAAAAATACGATACTCTTTGAACATGTTGGAGGAAATGTGTTTTGCTTAACTACTTTCACAAACAATGTGATTCTTCTGGAGTAGGCTATAAATTAGGTTTATTAACATGAATAATATAATGCACTATTGTTGCAATTTATGGTATTTGGATTCACTCATTGCAAAATATGAGCCAATATTATGTATGTTATTTCAAATCCTTTGCATTAACGATTAATGGTGTAAGTTTTTGCTAAGTTTAAGTTCCTATTCCATATACTATTATTCACTTAGTTATTTCATTATTAAATATTTTTCCAATCATGTAAGGAATCGATGAATTTTTTTTTAAAAAAAATAGGTATAAAAATTAGTAAAAATTGGTGCAATTTATCGTTGTGGGAATTAAAATTCGCAAAGCGTGATTTTGAAATTTTCAATTAAGTAATTATATTTGAAACAAAAATAAGAAAACTTATAAACTAAATATTGCAACACTTGAGGAATTTTGTCTCTTTACAACAATTTTATATGAAACCATAAATCTATAAATGAGGGTCAACAAAGAAATTTTTATTAATATTTGAATAATTTCAAAATTTAGGAAAATAATTCGGGTCAAAATTTGATATGTATAAATCAGAAATGCATATAGTTGTCTTTTAAAAAATTAGTATAATTGGTTAATATAGGAATTTTGGGTTCTTATAATTAATGGCATCTACAATTTCTCCATTTAGGAATTTCTCTCAAATTGCCTTCTTTAAAACCGATATGATAAAAAGGAAATTTCTATAATTGCTTTATAATAAATTAGTATAATTGATCAATGTGGATGAATATTAAGTTTTTATAATTAATGATAGCAAGAATTCTTCCATTGTCTTGAAATATAATCTTAGGGTTTACTATTTGTTGCATTAGGTTTCATATAGTTAAAATTTGAACAAATTGTACACATATGAAAAAGTTTTGGTTATTGGAAGTGTCTATTCCATGATTTATGTAGTATTATTTTGAAACTTCCCTATTAAGATTGCATGGTCATTCGGTTATGGCTTCTCTTTTTGCTATTATGATTTGCTTCTAAAGGCTTATTGGTTTAGCTATTTAATGCCACAATATTTAATTGAAATACAGCTTCAATTAGCATATATCAGCCTTCGGTCAAGCATTATTGCCGGCTAAATAATTATTCCTTTTAGACCTATTTATATAGCCAATGCATATAGCTTTGAACACATATTTGGTCCAAGAGATTGTAGCCAAGGTTTAACAATGAGGAAACCTAAACTCTAGCACAATTAGGTTTGGAGAGACCTAAGTGAGTGCGGCACACATACAAAAATAGGAGGCAGCCCATAATTTTGCACCAAACAATATTGTAACTTGAGAAAGTGAACTTTGCGGTGTTTTGCAACAAATCAATCTAAGATGTATCTTCTTTCTTTTCTATTTCATATCTTCTTCATCTCTTTCTATGTTATTGCTATTATATGTGTGTTAAGTTTGAGAGAAAACTTAAAATTATTAACATCTTTTTATTTACCTCTCTAATAGAAATGGTGACGACACAAAACATGTGATTAATGATAGATTTGCCAAAGGAGAATCTGTCATTTATTCAAACTGAAGGTGAGCGGGCTAGAACTCTTGAATCAACTGCTTTTATGTTGGCCAAAAGTACCAGGATGGTGGATTTATCGTTTGCTATTCAAGTTATATTTAATGTGGTTTTTACAAAAAATAAAAATAAAAAATGGTAACATTGTTATCATGTTCTCTATTTATTTTCAATTTTTTTTCCTTGCTTAAGTGTTAATAATAACTTTTGTGAATTCTTTCTAGCCAATCCCCTATGCATTTTGGGATGAGTTGATGGATGACAATAAGAATGTGGTACCTTATCTTTTATTGGAACCAAAAAAATTTGGAAGGTTAGAACCATTCATGTCCCCCATTGGGTGTACTTCACTATCAAATTTGGCAATGATTTTGCCAAATTCATGGAGGACAACAAAATAAAGGAGGGAGATACCGTTATCTTTGAGCATCTTGGTGGCAAAGTACTTAGCTTAACTTGCAATTTAATCAAATAACGTTCGTGTCATTGATTAGGAATTTAGTATACTTGGTATCTTCCGAGATAGGCACTAAGATCATTTTTAAGTTTATCTTCATTATAAGAATTTTGCCTTCTCATATGTTTTCTATTAGGCCATACAGTAGATTTATCTGAGATATTTTATGTTTACAAGCTTTGTTTGTTATGAAAAGGAATTTTTTTTTATCACTTTTTAATCTCTTATCCTCCGAATTACAATAAGCTATACAAGGTTTTAATGTCCATTTACAAAATTATCATCACTTATAAGAATAATTAAATGGTGTTGAAAAAACTTAAAAATGATAATATTTATAGGTCATCCCTATAATCAAACCAAAATGAAGCATTCAAAAGAAGATGGCAGGATTTCTACCATTCTTTCCCTAATTTCCAACATTTATTTCATATATAAATTGGTACATGAAATTACTAATATATCAAGTTATTTTTTCTAAAAAAATGTTACATTATATCAATTCTATATGTTAAAATAAGTCAGAATTCACATATATTATTACGCATAAGGATGCCTCATAACAATTAATTTTTACCATATAGAAATTCTTTGATTGTATAAATAATTACAATCTAAAAGTAAAAAGTGTTTTTGAATTAAATATTTAAACAAATAAAGGTGAGTACGTAAATAGTTTTAAAAATTCATATACACCTAAAAAAATTAAGATATTTGACAACTTTCTAAAGTATGAAATTATTTTTAATGACTCCACAACAAAGTAAGGTGCAAAACATGTTTAATATGAAAATTAATTGCTTGACAATATGCTGAAAAATCGAAGACATTATTACATTCCTTAAATAGGAAGAAAAATAATTGAATAACCCTAGATACCAATTAACTTAAAAGCTAATTAGTATTAGATGATAATACGTAATGGAGTCAACTTTGGTAATTACAAATATAGGCTAAAATCAAACCTAAATTCATGTCTCTATATATTGGAATAAACTTCTAATTTATATTTTAACCAAAGTAACTTTTCAGAACGTCCATGTTTTATCAAGTACTAACCCTAGGACAATTAGGGTTTTAGACAGATAATTAGGGGTGGCACACACACAAGAGTTAGGATTTTCAGTTATTTTAAAAAAGAAAGACAACTGAGCACAAATATAACGTTTTAAGCCAATATAAAGGAGCTAAATCCACAATTCTTTGCCAAATAATTTTTTATTTTGAGAAACTAAACTTCAAGTATTTTTGCAAGTTCTCCAAACCAAGGTGTGTCCTCTTGCTTCTCTATTTCATATCTTCATCCTTATTTTCGGTTACTACTAATGTTATATGTTTTTAACTTAGAAATTATACAAAGACATTAACAACACTTTCTATTCAGGCAAAATGTCATTCTTGTGTTCTCTAATTTGGTTTCTTTTATATTCCATTTTATATCCCAAAATTTGACTGGAAACATTAAGCTCACTTTATTCTTTCAAAAGGTTATTCATATCTCATATGTTGTAAGGATGGTTTGGACAAGGAGGCAACACAATATGGTACACCTTCTAAGAGAGCATCTCCCATTATTATTAGATGAATGTGATTGCCATTTAGATGAATGATATGAAGCTTTCAAGTTTGCAGCTAATGTGATGACCAACAGTCCTTCTTTTGTTGTGCAGGTCACAGACTCTTTTCAACCAAATTATGGTGAGTGTAATATCCGTATATTTTTTCTATATAAATTCTTTATATGTATTGACAATATTATTATGAATCTATCATGCATTTTATTAGTGTATTCCGGTTGCCTTTGGAGCCAACCATATGGGAAATAAAGAAGGTATATGGTTTTTAAAGAACACATTGATGAATAAGTACTGGAAGGTGAAAGTTATATGTACTTTGTTGTTGGTGTGTGTGACTTATATATTCGTAGATGGAATGCCAAAATTTCTAAAAGATAATCACCTAGATGAGCGACATGCAACCTTATTTGAATATGATGGTGGGAGCGTACTCAAATTCATTATCTATGAGAACAAAGATTATGAAGACATCTCAGACGAGGACATTTGATATTCATATCATGCTGAGTGATCGAGTGATAAAGCTATGTTAGTCCCATATGTTATTGGTGAATCTTGAATTTTTTTTAATTCCATATAATAATTAAAATATTTTATTGGTTCTAATTTTTGTTATGTTATTGGCTGAATTTTTTGTTTTTTTTTTTTGGGACTTCATGTATAAATATAGAAAATCTATTATTTAATACTTAATTGAAATATAAAATCATGGGTGTTTGTGAACTAAAAGTCATTATATATAATGGTGAGCACGTGTATATGCAATAAAATTCTTTAAAAAGGAATAAAATTAATGTTGTTTGACAACTTTGTCTAAACTATCATTTTATTTGTAATGACTCCAATTCAAAATAAGGTGAAAAGCATGTTTAATTTGAAAAATTCATCTCTGAATGCATCCTGAAAAATTAAGGAGAGATTAAATGGCAAAATTCGGGGTTAACTTAAATAGGAAACAAAATAGAAATATGAATGTGTGGCATAATCAAGTGATTAAATAGGAAACAAAATCACTAGAATAATCTCGATTTACAAATCAAATTAAAAGTTAATTGGCATCATATTTTTATATGTAAAGAGTCAACTTTGTCAAGGATGAAACTAAACTAAAATTAGAACTAAATGCATGCCATTATAAATATAATAAAAAATCTAATGAATTTTAATTTTAATCAAAATATGTCAATAAATGAATAAGAAATAATTATTTTTATATATAGTTTGAATGTACTCTTTTAAATGTACTATGAATTCATGATTCATACTTTGAATGTATTACATCTATGGTTCCAATTATAAAATCCATAATTAGTATATTATATCATATAAATATATATATAATTTATGTTTTTATAATCACATAAATTGTATCATCCATCCCGTAGCTTAGGGCCTGCGACTGTCACTGGCACCCGCACATTGACGCGGATATAATTTTATCACAAGTTAATAATTCTTAAATAGTATCACCCCATCTGGTTTTCCAAAACACAGGTTAGCATGGAAAAAATTATTTCTAGTAGTAACATAGGAGAAAATGTGTTCATTCCAATTATGAACCTGACATCCTCTAATAATAAGATGCCTTTTAAACTACAAATAAGATAATTTTCCCTCCATGTTTACTTTGACATGTCAATAAATAAGAGTCAAGGCCAATCCCTATTGCATATTAGGCTATATCTACCAAAAGTAGTCTTTACCCATGGGCAACTTTATGTGACTTTTTCAAGGGTTCGAACGAAGAGCGGGTTCAAAGTTTTGACGATTGATAAAAAGGAGAGTTTCACAACAAGCACCATAAATGTTGTCTTCAAAGAGATGTTTCATAAAATCACTCAAAAATGTATGAGATAAATTGAAACATATCATGTCCGTAAATACACATATAAAATTTAAAAATTTAATTTTATACATTTTAATTATACCAATGTTGCAATTCCAATATTAGTGCAAGTTCGTATAGAATTGGATGAAGACACTGATAGTCTCAATCCAAATTATACACCATAGGTAATTTGAATATTATCTCATTTTACATTAATTTAATACACTTTCAAATTTTATATAGATTCATGATTGATACTTTTAATATATTGCATCTATAGTTCAAAATATGAAATCCATAATTGGTATATTAGATCACATATATTTATATAATTTATGCTTCTATAATCACATAAATTAAATCTCACAACCTGTTGCTTGGGGCCCGCGCCCCGCCGCTCAGTGGCCCGCGCATAGGCTTGGGAATAGTACTAGTATAATATTAATAATAGAGTACACAATGTGGAGCTGACAAGTGTCCCTATCAAGGTGACGACAAGTGGCAGGCTGTGTGAATTTCTTCTATTCTACAACATTTAAAGAATAATCTAAAATATGAAGTATGTCTGATTTATAAATAAAAAACATGAAAAAGAAATTAAAATTTGTGGCATTAAATAACTTCCATTTTTAGATTTTTCAGCATTTATTATTTGTTGAATAATTAAAAAAATAAAACGTTTGTATTTATTAGCTTCCATAAATATATTTCTTTGATATTTGAAATTCAGAATTGTTTTCTTGATGGAGGAATTTTANCTTGATGGAGGAATTTCAGAATTGCCTCTTTAATTTTAGTCTCACATTTAATTAGTAATTTGAAATTATAATTTCATAAATTATTGCTGATTAGAGTACTAATTTTTAGGAATTTCAATTACCTAGGGTTTCTTATGTTGAGCCTCCTTTTGCATATAAATAAAGCACAACCCAAGGTTGCCAACTCCTAGCTTTTCAGCTGCCTCTTCTTTACTCCTGGCTCTAACGTGCTTGCTTTCAATTTTTGCTAATTATGTCTTATATTTGAATCTAATATCTATTCTCTTATCTCTTTGAGTGTTGTTTCTATATGACTTCGAGGTTGATCAATGTTGAAGACAGCCACAGAGGTGTCCATGGCAGATTTTGAGGTTGATCAATGTTGAAGACAAACCACAGATGTGTCCATGGCAGAAAAATTAAGGTCAGGTTTGGTTGGGTTCTCGATCTCTATTCATTTTGATATGATTTTTTTTTTTCATTTTTAGATTGTTTTGGTTGGGTTCTAACTCATCTGATGTAGGAGGCACACTGGCCAGTATGAATATTACAAGGATTATGATGACTTGGAGGTTAGTTCTATATTTTCTTACATAGCAATATCTCTTTGCTTTCCATTGATTATTATAAGTTTATTTTGGCTCGACATCAATGTTATCTCAAAACCATTTTCGTCAAAAGCATTTTTAATAAAGAATGTTGTCTCGCTAAAATTTGATACCGTAGCAGCACAATGCTGTGGAACACAAAAGATGCATACCTCTGTTGAGGCACAATGCTGTTCGTTAGGTTTATATGCATTTCAGAATTCTTGCCAATTTTATTTTGTATGTCACAGTATATATCTCCTTTGCAATTGTTCAAATATTATAACCCTATTTCGCCTTTTTAGGATCACTTATCATTTGTCTATATTATATTATGTGGATTGTGGATTCGGTAAACAGCTACTTCTTTCTCTATTTATGGATCACTTATCATCTATATATAAGACCCAATCCAGTATGGGAATTGGAACTGTTATATATAATTACCAGAAATGATTTAGACATATAGGGATCGTTACATGCTTCATGTGTATTCCCAGAAAAATAGTGCACGTTTTCCTTTTTCCAAGAAAAATATATATATGCCACTCCTTTTTTAATCTTTTTGTTTGTTTGCAGAGAAAGAAGAAAGTAACTGGGAAGAAAAAGAGAGAGGAACTAGAAAGAGAGGTATTTGAATTCATGTTGCTGCTCCTTTTGATTGCGTTCTTAATATTTTAATAGCACCCTCACGACACCCTAGACTCTTCTTAGCACCCTCATGTGGTTGATCTTTTGCTTTCTTTTTGTTTGTTCTCAGCTTTATTTATATGCTAGCTTTCTAAAAACCTAATATATTTGGATTTTCTTTTCTTGATCTACCTTTCATTAATTTTCCCTATGTTTAAAAGACATAAGAATTTCCTATGTTTATTTAGGTAATCAATATAGGAAATCTTTTCTGTTGATGAAGAAATTTAGAATTCTCTTTCCATTGTTTGATATAAAAAATAGTATAATATATGATACTCTTGTGATGTTTGAATGAAAAATAAATGTCCTACCATTTTACACAGGATTATCCCCGTTATAACTTTTCTTAAAATCTATACAAAATAGTAATAATAATTAGATGACAAGGGTACTCTAATTAGGTTACAATTTCTCTATCGTATTTAAATATAAATGAGTTGAAATGAGTAGAGGTCGGGTTTGATGATTGAGATGGAAAGGGAACGAAAATCAAAATTATAACTAGGTATAACTAGGTCTAGGTATAATTTTTAGAAGAAAAAGATTAAATAACCTATAGCACGAGGAAAAAGATTGGGGTTAGACCATGGGTACAAGTTTCCTAAAGTTTTAATAGGATTATAATTTAGGTAATCAATAAACCAACCCCAACGGGTGATTGAATATGATTTTCTATGGCACTTGGAAAAAAGGTGGGATTACACCATGTGGACAAGTTTTCAAAAATTCTAATAGGACTATAATTTAGATAACCACTAAAGCAACTCCAACAGGTAATCCAATAGGATTTTTGATTATGTTTTGCCCCCCGCCATAATGCCCGGCCGCGCATCGCGCGGGGCCCAGTACTAGTAATATTAATAATAGAGTACATGGACTATAATTTAGATAACCACTAAAGCAACTCCAACAAGTAATCCAATAGGATTTTCGATTATGTTTCGCCCCTCCGCCATAATGCCCGGCCGCGCATCGCGCGAGGCCCAGTACTAGTATAATTTTAAAAGAAGAACCTCTATGCATCACATGCTGCCATGTGGCAATCTAGCCATTATAAGAATGCACCACATGCTGCCATGTGGCAATGTAGCAATTATTGTGAGCCATTAATATTCACATTCATTGCTCCTAAATTAATAACCAAAATTTACATAAAAAAAATAATCACAATTAGGAAATTGTTAATTTTTGGTATTTAACAATTAATCATAAATGCTGATTTGTCAATTGAATTTCTATATCTATATAATTTGATTGACAATAACCGAACTTCTGCAATGTAATTGAAGGAATCATCAAGAAGCAATTAGTAATTTACATTGGAAATTATTTTGCGCCTTATTAATTTAAAAAAAATGTTAAACAATAAATTATAATAAGTAATGGATTGCTTGATTGCCAAGAACCGGAATTGATGTCTTTAAATATTTAAATTCACTGAATTCCTTATTATTGTTTTCCTAATATATTTCCTAAATTAAGGATTAAAAAAATAGGGTTACACTTTCCAACCTCCACTCCCCTATATATACTGCAACTTTTGTGTGTTGTATCACCATTCACCTGCAAAAAGCTGCTCTGCACGCATTACTTCTGAAATAGAAGACTCCAAGGTTTGTTCTTCCAATTTTTCTATGTTAACTCTTTGTTGATCTACGAATCTTTATGTGGCCAATATTTTTTTATGTTAAACCTTTGTTTTGTTATTTTTATGTTAACTCTTCGAATCCTTATTTATTTTTTTTTGGTTGCTCTCCAATGTTAACTCTTTGTTGTTCTGCAAAAAATTTCATCTTATTGACAACTTTGATTGGATGCTCAGTATTTTTTTTTTTATTTTGTGGTCAATCTCACTCATCTTCTTTATGTTTCTGTATATCATATATTTCTTCAAGTTTAAAGAAATCTTCTTATCATATTCTATGTGCTGAATCAATGGAATTTTGACATGGGCACACTTGAAGATTTTGATCTTAGTTGCTCATAAGTGCTATAGTCAATTCAATTTTGTATATCATAAAAGTCTCCATATTTGGTATGTATAGAGAACCTTCGGAAACTGTCAAACAAAATGGCTCTCATATTTCTCCCTCCCTGCTAACCATCTCTTTATTTTCTCCATAATAAAAAATGAAGACCAAGAAATTAATGGATTTTAATGTTCACACTATCATTGGATTGGCACTGTTATTAGATTGCCGGCACACAAATATGTCAATGTTTACACTATCATTGGATTGGCACTATTATTAGATTGTCGGCACACAAACATAAACTCTTAACGACTTGGTTGTTTGTGTTGTCCTAAATAATCCTTATATAAAGGAGAGGCATCACACCTATTACTGCTGAAGAATACTTTCTGGGTAGGAGGCAAAGAAACAACACGGTTGGAGGCAGAGTTTCAAGACTTGGTGGACAATAACAGGTTTGTTCTTCTAATGATTTTAGGGTAGTTTTTATATTTTTTGAGATGGTATTCATCCATTACTTTGGTTTAGTAGGATAGTTAGCAAAGTCACCTATGCGGCTATGCTTCTTATTTTGGTACAATTAGCCTATATTTAAGTTGATGCAATCATGCCATAGTCACTGCTATTCTTATGGAAATTGGTCCTCTGATGGTTGTTCCTCTTATTTTATAACTAATTAGTTGTTCATATAAGGACCTTTATCATGTCCCATGCATTTTTCATTTGTAATTTTTATAGTATTGATAATGACATTGTTATCATTAAATAATGTTGTAGCTTTATTAACCTTTGGATAAGCTTACTCCATTTTGTCACAAGTCAATTTAAGAGTCATGTGTTGCACTGTTTATAAAATATAAATCCTGTTTTACACAACTACATGAATAAAACAAATGCTAATAAGGATTGGTCCACATCATATTTGCGTACACTTTTACTGTTACTGGGTGCAGTTGCAGATCTGAATAATGTGTATTGATAAATATTTTATGTTGATATCATATATTGGTAGATATCTAATGCTGTGACCCACAGTGTACGAACAATCTGGGTTTGGGTTCTTTAAAATGAGGTGGCACACACACACACACACACTTACACAAGTTGGGTCTTTTTGTTCTACTAAAAACAAAATAATTTTACAAGTTTTAATTACTCAAACAATTGCATCAATCAAATATTGATATATGAGTTGCAAATTATTTGTACAAGGTCAAATCCCAAATACAAAACTAGGGTCACAATTTTGGTCCTCTACTTGACTATATATACTGCACACTTTGTCAAGTATTTCACCATTCACCTGCTAATTGCTACTCTAGACGTATTCCTTGGGAACTCGAACACACCAAGGTTTGTTCTTGCAATATTTGATAAGAAGCTCTTTATTTTATGCTCTTCTCTATATTCGGCCATGTCACTGTTTCTTTATAATCTTTCCAACTATTGCTGAATCAATGGAATACTGTATTGGGCACACTTGGAGGTTTAGATCTTAGTTGCTAATAAGTATCGATAGTCAGTTCAAGTAAAACCTCCATATTTGATAGGTAGAGAGAACCTTCGGATTGTGTCAAACTTTTTAACTTTATCCATTACACCATGTACCAAACATACTTAAAAAACTAAGTAAGTTATTCTCCTTTATCTTTACCTTTATCCCCATACCAAACACAATTAATTAGAGTATTATTTTAAACAATGAAAATGCTACAAGTGTATTTTTTATGAGTACTGAAATAATTATAAGCTGAATGTGAAAAGAATTTATCAACGAAGTTCTAAGCAACCATATAATAAGTTTAAGAGATCCACAAAACCCATGAATATCACTATAATAGTCATCCACACACTGATCCAATTATTGTGCAACAAATTCTCTGCAACATGAGTTGAATGCAGTCAGTTCCTGTAGTGCTACATAAAAAAGAGTTTTTGTCATAAGATGGACCTCAAAAAGAACAAAAAGGCAGCATTATATTAATATTTATGCTACCAGATGCACATATTTTGAAATATACATGCTTGGAGCAAACACTTATTATGTTACTAAGATAGATGCTAGCAGTGTACTCTATTTTTCACAATGGCTTTTCCCATTGGTAATTTAGTCTTCTTTGTGGACTGTTATTAAGAGACTATTAGTTAGAAGAGAGGGAACATAGAAGTTGTGAATAGAGGAAAGAGATGATAGATGATAAACTTTAAAATATGTAGGACAAAGGAAGTAGGAATCAAATAGATGCACAGAAAAAAGATAAAAATTGGTACTAAAGGCATCAAAGCAAATCATTGAAGTATGGGGAGGTTAAATAGCGGTTGAGATAAGCATATAGGAAAATGAAATATGGCATCGAGATGAAGATTAGAGTAAATGATACATGGACAAAAGAAGAGATGGCATGGGAAGAGAAGAGAAGAAATGGTGAACTAAAATGATTACATGTGTAATTAGAAGACAAAGATAATAAAGCGATATGTGTAGACTAAAGTGAGGGAAGAATAAAGTTTTGGATGGAAAAAATGTTGGGGAGAATTTATCGTGTGGGCCTGCGAGCACATGTGGCATAGCATACTTGAATTAGCAACAACTTGACCCAAAAACTTAAGCTCATGAGTCTTGGGTTATCCGAGTATTATATACCACACTCTTTCATCTTTTCTACCCAATATGGGACTTCTTTATATCATATTATTAACACTCACACCACTCACATGTGCATTCTTAACAATCTCTCCTTCCCATGTGAATATCCATAACTCTCCCTTAATGGGAGGCCCGTCATATGCTTTATTTTGGAGAAACCCATCTCCACTCTACTAATTTGTGGTTATCTACGAGAACACCACCAAATAAGAGGCTCTATGTTCCTCTTCTAGGAGAACTCAATTCTACACCTAGGAAATCACATGGAGACCACTCTGTAACCCGGGAATACTTGAGGAAGCCCATTTGCACTCTTACTCTATGGAGGCCCATTTCTGCTCCTTTTTTTGATACCAGTTGTTGGGGAAAATCTATCGTGTGGGCTCGTAAGTAGTTGTGGCATAGCATACTTGAATTAACACCAACTTGACCCAAAAGATTAAGCTCATGAGTGTTGGGCCAATCCGAGTATTATATATCACACTCTATCTTTTCTACCTAATGTGAGATTTTTTTAAATCATATTATTAACACTCACACACCACTCACATGTGCATTCTTAACAAAAAATGAAAAAATTGAAGCATCATTGAATAACAATGAAAAAAAAAAATTATTGCAGTATCTCCTGTAACTCTTCTACTTTAGTATAATTTATAAATTTATAAATTCAATTAATCCATCTAATCTACCTTCTAAAGATAGGGTATAAGAAGAATAAGACTAATATGGAATTAGATAGAAATTTTAAGATTAATTCAATGAAAGAAGTTCCAATAAAAATGAAAGATTCATTTCATTATAGGAAAGTTTTTTTTTTTTAATTAAATGTCCTATTTTAAGATAAGCAAATGGAACAAGTTGATCTATTAGGTTCCTTTTCTTTCTAGAAAATGATTGCTAAGAGAATTGGCTAGGAATATAAAAAATTAAGACGTTTCATGTTGATATTTAAATATATATTATGGGTAAGGTTGATATATTTTTGTTAGATAAGTTCTTATTTTTAATAAATTTTACATCTTCAACATGTTGTGGCTATGCATTTCCTCAAATGCATTATCATTAGCATTATTAGCAATTATTATCATATCCAAATATGGAGACTTTGATATGGAAATTGTTGAGTGAGTTTTATACTCACTCTTTAGATGTCTTTTTGCAAAGTATTTGGTTGGTTTTTGAGGAATGATGACCACTTATTGTAAGTTTTATGTTAAATTGCAAAACTCATGGACTAAAGTGAAGGAATGAAGTAAAGAGAGGATTTGGACAGAAAACCAGCGCTGCAGCCCTTGGAGCATCAGAATGCATGATTTAGACAACAAGTCAGCGCCGCAGCCCTTGAAATCCAGCGCCGCAGCGCTAAAGCACTGAAAATTTAGTGTTAGGCAGAGAGCCAGTGCCGCAGCGCCTGTGAACCAGTGCCGTAGCGCCAGTCTTCCAGCAGCCCAGCACCACAGCGCCCATAACAGCCATTTTTCCAGTCTTCCAGCGCCACAGCGCCCGTACGCAGATTACTGATACATGTTACTATGTTTCTCTAGTTTTAGGGCTTTTCTTTAGAAGTATAAATAGGATACCTAGGGAATTAGAAAGGGGTTAGTTCTTAGACACTTTTGGAGGCACAAAGGAGGCAAAGCAAGGATTGAAGGGAGGAGATGCAAGGCTGATTTGACCTTCAAACCAGAGTTTTTCCTCTTTTACCTTTGAATCATGTCTCAATTTTATTCTTTCTTGTTCTCTTCATCTAGTATGAACTAATTCTCTTATCTAGGGTACGATGTAGCCTAATTAGGACCAGCTGTAGTTTCTTATGAAGTTAATTCCATTATTTATCTCTTAAATTTGAGTGTTTATCTCTTCTCTTAATGCTTCTAATTGTCTGACCAATAATTAGATGAATTGTTAATCACAATGAGACCGGAAGGAGAGTTGTGTGTCAAGTTCTTTGGGGTAAATGCCATGAGTTACATGGAGGATAGGAATATACCTCTATGGCTCATGTAATCAATTAAAAATCCACAAAACTAAATGAATTCATAATTATTGTAACTCGTATAGGGATATACAGGGTTAGTAATTAAGGGATATTTACACTAGACCTTTGGAGAGGCTAGTGATTAAATTAGGGAATCTTGATTAGCAAATAGGAAGATAAATTGGAGTTAATGGAATATGGAATGAAAGCTGGGAGTAATTATGGTGAAGTCGGAACCCTAGGTGTTTCTCTCTTGCTGAATCTACCCTTTTTTCTAGTTTACATTGTGTTGTTCTATTTTTAGTTGTTTCATTGAAATATCTCCATATCGATTGATTAGATAAAGTTAAGGTTAACCCTCTTTCGGTAGTTGGTACATTAGTCCTCGTGGGAACGATAAATTTATCTCATTTTATTACTTACAAACGACAACGTACACTTGCGTTGGAATTTTCACAACAGAAATGTTTGTGTTTTAGCTAAGATCTCTAAGGTGCCACTTGCTCAGTATGGTGATATTCAATACATGATTGTAGAAATACCACAACTGGGGTTTATACAAAATATATATATATATATATATATATATATATATATATATATATATGACAATGGTACTCTAATTTTGTTACAATTTATCTATCGTATTTAAATATAAATGAGCTGAAATGAGTAGGGGTTGAGTATGATAATTGAGACAGTAATAGAAAGAGAACAAAAATCAAAATTATAATTAGGTCTAAGTATAGTTTTTGGGGAAAAAAATTAAATAACCTATAACACTAAAAAAAGGATTGGGGTTAAACCATGAGTACAAGTTTCTTAAAGTTTTAATAGGATTATAATTTGGGTAACCAATAAATCAACCCTAACGGGTGATTCAATAGGATTTCCTATGACACTTGGAAAAAGAGTGAGATTACATCATGTGGACAAGTTTCCAAAACCTCTAATAGGACTATAATTTGAATAACCACCAAGATTTCTTATTCTGTGTCGTCCCGGCCGCAGCGCCCGTGCATCGCGCGGGGCCCAATAAGATATTGATCATACTAGCATTGCTTCTTTCATGATATTTGATATTAATGCTTTAGAATTTTTGTGTAGATCTACAACTAATATGTGTTATAAAGGAACTTAAAAGTAATTTCCTTAACAGATTAGTGAAAGGAACTTCTTTCCTTATTATCTCAATATATTAATGGGGTAGAGATTTTTGTTTAAGATTGAGATAAAGTATAACAACTTAAAATAAGGCTGGCCTGTCTACTTTTTAGGAGGGAATTTACTTCTTGCAATAGAAGAAGTAATTAACATGTCTTCTTAAAAAGATAAAAAAATAAATGAAGATATTAAAGGTGCAAAATAATGTCAAGTAATTAAGTTGTGACATTCGTTATAGGAAAAAAAAAATTTTATTAAATGTCCTATTTTAAGCTAAGCAAATGGAACAAGTTGATCTATTAAGTTCCTTTTCTTTCTAGAAAATGATTGCTGAGAGAATTGGCTAGAAATATAAAAAATTAAGATGTTTCATGTTGATATTTAAATAGATATTATGGTTAAGGTCGATCTATTTTTGTTAGATAAGTTTTTATTTTTAATAAATTTTACAGGTGATCTTCAACATGTTGTTATTATGCATTTTCTGAAAGGCATTATCATTAGCATTATTAGCAATTATTATCATATCCAAATATGCAGACTTTGATATGAAAATGTTTGTGTTTTAGATAAGATCTCTAAGGTGCCGCTTGCTCAGTATGGTGATATTCAATACATGATTGTAGAAATACCACAACTAAAATTTATACAAAAAAATTAAATGACAATGGTACTCTAATTATGTTACAATTTTTCTATCGTATTTAAATATAAATAAGCTGGAATGAGTAGGGGTTGAGTATGATAATTGAGATGGTAACAGAAAGAGAAAGGGAACGAAAATCAAAATTATAATTAGGTCTAAGTATAACTTTTGGGGAAAAAAATTAAATAACCTATAACATAAAAAGATTGGGGTTAAACCATGAGTATAAATTTCTTAAAGTTTTAATAGGATTATAATTTGGGTAACCAATAAATCAACCCCAATGGGTGATTAAATAAGATCTCCAATGACACTTGAAAAAAGAGTGAGATTACACCATGTGTACAAGTTTCCAAAAATTTTAACAGGATTATAATTTGAATAACCACTAAACCAACCTCATAGGGTGATCCAATAGGATTTCTTATTCTGTATCGTCCCCCGCCGTAGCGCCCGTGCATCGCGCAGGGCCCAATACTAGTCATAATAATAATAAAATACAAAATAAAAAATATTATTATTAATAACAATAAATTAGAAAAAAAAAACAAAAATTGGATTATCTATGCATTTCTGACTCCTGGGCGGCAATTCCCCTTTTCGGCGAAATGCCGCAAATGCAGTCCGGCACCACCCACTCTGCAGTGCCCCTTGCAGCTTGATAGCATGAAATAAGGAAAACTACATCAGAAGTTAACGAATACAACTTGCACAAATTTTGGCTATAAAAAGCCTTACAAAACAGAGAAAAAGGACACCATATAATACGCAGACACAAGAGTGAACAGAAAGTAGAAAAAGCAAAATACACAGACGCAAGAGCAATACTCTAAGAAAAATAGATAGCGATACACAGAAAAAATGAGAGAAAATGTTAAGCAAAAATAGAGAGAAGCAAATAGAGTAAAATTTTGGAAGCAAAGAAATAGGGAACGAAACAACAACAAGGGGTAGCACAAAGTAGAAATTCCAAAATTTCTATAATCACAGGTAACAATATTTGTTTCATGATTCATTCTTTTCTTTCCTAAACTTCATTTTTGTTGCACTATTCACACCCACACACAAAGAACTCAAACAGAACATCACCTAGAGAGAAAGCAGAGACCCACCAAGAATGAAGTGATGAAAGAAAGAAATTTAGAAGGAAATAAAGAGTTAGAGAAAAGTTGATTTACCTTAAGATATGCAAATCCCCAAATTTTTAGAGAGAGAAACATTTCCTTGAGAGAGGAAATTCAAAATTTGAGAGAGAGAGACAGAGAAGTCTTGAGAGGAATTTGGGGGAGAAAGAAAGAAATTTCTTACCTTTGCCATGGTTCAAAAGGATCTTTCTCCACATGCGTTTCTCTCTCTGCCCTATTTCCTCTCTCTCTTTCCCCTGTGTTTTTCCCTTTCCTCTGCGTCTCTCCTTTCTTTCTCTTTGCTTTCTTCATATCTTATTCTTTAAGGTTGCTGATTCCTTTTTTTAGTTTTATTTGTAATTTCCTTTAGTGCATGTGGTTTTGTTTAGGCCCTTTTCATTTGTCTAGGCTTTATATTGTTTTTGTTTTGTTAATAATTTGGTTTGGTTAGTTCTTATTTTCCTTTGAATGGCCCATTTCGTTTTGGGCATTTCATTTACTAGTTTGGGCCGGATCTATTAGGTCGGTCCCTGTTTGTCTTTTATTTTTTGCTTGGGCCGAATTCCATGGAGTTGGTCCATGCCTTTTTTTATTATTATTTTTGCTTGGGCTGAACCTTTTTGGGTTGATCAATTCTTTTTACTTAGTTTTACTTTCAATTTTGGGGTTTTATGACCAATTGGATGAGGCCCACGAATTTGTGATCATTTGGGCTTTTAACATTGTTGTTTTAGTTTCTTTAGGTTTAGTTATTGTGTGTTTGTTTTATTTTTGTTATGGAATTAGTATTGGGCTTTGTTTAGTTAACATTTGTGGGGGTTTTAATACCAATTGGATGAGGCCCACAAATTTATGATCATTTGGGCTTTTAACATTGCTGTTTGAGTTTCTTTAGGTTTAGTTATGGTGGGTTTGTTTTATTTTTGTTATTCATGGTTCAAAAGGATCTTTCTCCACATGCGTTTCTCTCTCTGCCCTATTTCCTCTCTCTCTTTCCCCTGCGTTTTTCCCTTTCCTCTGCGTCTCTCCTTTCTTTCTCTTTGCTTTCTTCGTATCTTATTCTTTTAGGTTGTTAATTCCTTTTTTTAGTTTTATTTGTAATTTCCTTTAGTATATGTGGTTTTGTTTAGGCCCTTTTCATTTGTCTAGGCTTTATGTTGTTTCTATTTTGTTAATAATTTGGTTTGGTTAGTTCTGCTTTTCCTTTGAATGGCCCATTTCATTTTGGGCATTTCATTTACTAGTTTGGGCTGGATATATTAGGTTGGTCCATGTTTGTCTTTTATTTTTTGCTTGGGCTGAATTCCATGGAGTTGGTCCATGCCTTTCTTTTATTTTTGCTTGGGCTGAATCTTTTTGGGTTGATCAATTCTTTTTACTTAGTTTTAGTTGCAATTTTGGGGTTTTATGACCAATTGGATGAGGCCCACAAATTTGTGATCATTTGGGCTTTTAACATTGTTGTTTTAGTTTCTTTAGGTTTAGTTATGGTGTGTTTGTTTTATTTTTGTTATGGAATTAGTATTGGGCTTTATTTAGTCAACATTTGTGGGGGTTTTATTACCAATGGGATGAGGCCCACGAATTTATGATCATTTGGGCTTTTAACATTGTTGTTTTAGTTTCTTTAGGTTTAGTTATGGTGGGTTTTTTTATTTTTGTTATGGAGTTAGTATTGGGTTTTGTTTAATTAGCATTTGTGGGGTTTTAATACCAATTGGATGAGGCCCACGAATTTGTGATAGTTTGGACTTTTAATTAGTTTTTTTAATGCTTCATGTATTTTGTATTATGCTTAATCATTTTTGTAAGTAAAACCAAGCCCGACGACGGATTAAATTAAGGAATAATTGTGTTGACAATTTTTCCTAATGTTCCTCAGGTAAGGGATAAATTTTTTGGTTATGCCAGAGGTACTGGTATGACCAATGAAATTCTCAATATCGCTTTATCTTTTCAATTACTATCTTTGCAGCATTATTTGTTACATTGTAATTCATTTCATTATATTTCATCATTGTTTTTACTTATGCTGGAATAAGATTACCAACAAGGGAATAATTAAAATTAGTCATAATGATGGCGATATTTTGACATTCCAGAGGTAAAGGGGTTTCTCTAGTTTTGCCAGAGGTACTGGCGGGGCTTAAGGTTAACTCCTGAGAAAAATCTTTTCTATGCATAATTCTCCAAAAAATCTTATCTATGCATAATATCATGCTTTTATTTACCTTAAAATGTGGATTAAAATACCGACGATGGAATAATTGAGGATAGCTATAATGACAGCGACTCTTTGACATTCCAAAAGTGAGGAGTGTCCATTTGGCCTTTTCAGATGTATTGGTGGGCTAAGGAAAGACCTTCAATAAAAAAAATCTTTTTCCACAAATCTCAAATTCATTTTCTAACATTTATAATAAATTGCATTTCATACATTTTCTAGTTAGTACTCATAAATGTTAAAATTTGCTTATGACAGAATAGATTAGGGGAGGATTGTAATGGCAATCACGAACTCTACCTAATAGTCTTGAAGCATCCTTTAGGTTTTTCCAGAAGTGCTGGTAGGGCTTAACGAAATTTTAATCTATTTTATAATGTTAGGACTAACTTAATTCATTTAAAAAAATGATAACTAGTGATTAAATAGGTAACCATTCTAAGAACGGACGTTGTAAGGTGCTAATACCTTCCCTACACATAATCAACCCCTGAATCCAAACTCTGAAAGTAGACCAAATTATTTAGGTGTCCAATCGTACCATTCCATTTGCTAAAAATGGAATAAAACGATTGGTGGTGACTTCATTCTTTTGCATCATATCATTGCATCTTTATCTTTTATTTTTCTCGTGAGGGGGCTTCGCCGCTCTATTTCGCGCTCCCGAAAAGGAATGTTGCGACAGCTTGGCGACTCCACTGGGGACTTATGAGGGTTAAGCCATTGCATTTATTCTCTTGTTGTCGTATTTGATTTATGTTTGGCCCTTTTTGTTTATTTATTATTTCTTGTTTTTATTTGTTTCATATTTGGTATAAATTGTGCTTGTGAGTTATAATTGAGTTGGTATGTATGTTCCCTCTCACATATTACACAATAACACTTTTACACACACAAGCCTTTTACTTGGGCTAATTACCTTGTAAGATTAGATTGGGGGCAAAGTAGTGATGCTTTGAGAGACCTTCGGTCTCCATACAAGCACGCGAAACACCCTCACTCAAATTAAACCCTTTCCGCTTGAAGCCTATCATGGGCGAGGATTGGGGGCCTTACTAGTCAAAGTGTTGGCGATAGTATGGACAATTTAGGAGCCTTTTAATAGGAGTCATAGAACTTAAACTCTCCAAGTACTTAAAAAATCCATAAAGTCACCATGTTATATAAAGCCATTCCTTAAAACAGATTTGTTTAACCTAGGAAAATTCCTTTGATAAGACACATTAGGGAACTTTTTCTTTACCTTCCGCTTTTTAATTGCACATATTTATTTGACATTTAATTTATTTGTTCTATTTGCTTACATATCCATCTCTAAATTTAATTCTTTCTTTTGTTATTTTACATTTATGACTTAAATATGCACAGTCGTTGCCAAAAGTTTACATCTCTAAATCAGTTCAAAAACATGAAAAATGTTAGAGTTCAAAGTCAGTATGGAGTTACTCACGAAACACAGAGTAAGGTGATACAAGATTCAGAAAGAACCCAAGTTGAAGAAGGGGATTGCCTCCAACCAGGAATTGAAAACCAATTGCCTCCAGTAGTAAAGGTTGACTTCGAGCAAAACCTTGTGAAGCCTTGGGTGCAAATATGGTTCAATATGAAGAGAAAAGAAGATTTTGAGATGAAATATGGGCACATAGCTTACCTATTGTTCATTCCAATTGATACCCCTACGTTGAAAGCCATGTTGAGTTTTTGGGACCCTGCCTACCGTGTCTTCACATTTCAGCAATTTGATATGGTCCCAACTATTGAAGAATACGGAGAATTGCTTAACATTGAGACTGAATCTCAAAGCAAAGCCTACTTTCATGATCCAAAAATGGCGCCCAAGAAGAAGCTTTCCAAGCTCATGGGTATTCAAGCAAATGAGTTGGAAAAGTATATGAAAGATAAAGGTTGAAATTTACCTGCTGATTATCTATTGAAGATAGTACAAGAACAAATCGAGGGTTAGCTCTATTTGCACTTGCCATTTATGGATTAGTGATATTCCCTAGGGTGAAAGGCCATGTAATTAAGCTGGTGGAGCAACTCGAACACAAAGCCAATCATGTCTCGTCAATCTTAGCCGAGACTGTCAAATCCTTGAATTATTATAGAATTAACAAGAAGGGTCGATTCTGTGGAAGCGGCCAATTGTTGACTGTATGGATGATTAGCCACCTTCCCCACCTCAATTGTTTTAAATATCCTAAAATTGAATATATGAATTATTGTTGTAAGGATAAAAATCCTCTCAGACAATATTGCATTGCCCAATGGCCACCCGTGACACCCAAAATGAGCGAATGGATTCGCTATTTTCAACATATGAGCAATGTGGTTTGGAGAGCCTCGTGGATGCTGCATGTCTCAGTCATTTATAGATGTAGAGACAAGCCATGGGTTCCACTCATTGGTCCGTGTGAAGTAACTAGTTACGCACCTGTTATGGTTAGAAGACAATTGGGCTCAGTGCAATTCATACCAATGACTCATGGGATTTCGGACCTTGATGTGGCTTATGGAGACGAGGGGTCAATTCAAAAGGTCAAGACAACAATTGAGGCATGGAAAGATGCACGACATGTGAATCCTGGTCCATGCAACAGTTTGACTACCCCAGGCTATCCTTTTTGGCAAGCAAATAGGGGAAAAGGCTTTATGGCTCCGAGCGTACAAGGTCCTTAACCTCCAAGGCATATGTTTGATGAACCTATTGATTATGAAGTGGAAGCTAAAGCAAGATATGAAATGGCATGCCGACAATTTCAAAAGGGGGAAGCCTTACTTGTATCAGAAAAGAGAAAGATAATTGTTGAAAGGCAAATGTGGGCTAATAAAATGACCAAGATTGAAAGAACAGTACACGAATCAGAGGAGAATGCTAAGCAAAAGGACACTGAGATAGAAAAGCTGAAAGAGAGATGTCTAACCCTTAAAGAAAGAATTGTGTTGACAGATGACCAATTGGGCGAATCTAGAGACCTTAACTTAGCTCGGCAAAGGGACATACAAACTTTGAGTGCACAATTGCAAGGTAATTGTGCAACTTCTAATGTATTGAGACAAGAAAAAGCTGTTTTAGAAGGAGAACTTGAACACTGGCGCCATACAAGCTGGCATTGGGAGGATAAATGTTAATTGGCTGAGCAACAAGCTACTAATCTTCTTCAAGAAGTTAGGATGGTCGCTGAGAGGACTCGGGATAGGGCAGATGAAGCACATGAGATTGAAGCACAAATGCCACCAAGTGAAGTGCAAAGGTTCTTGCTCGATGTCAAGAAAGACCTCAAGTACATCGGCAAATTTTATTGAAAGAGATGAGAAGGATTATGGCTTTAGGAGTAGTTTGTTTTTGTAATATGAAACTTTTACCAGTAGTGTTTCTTTACTGATTTAGAATGGAATGAATGTTTTTGGCAACATCTCTCACACATTTGAGTCATGTTTAAACCTTTCTCTGCATAAATGCATTACATTTGAGTTACTCTTTGCATATTATTACATTATATACTCATTGTTCACTTAAATTGATTAAGGTATAACAACATTGCAAACCAAAAACAAATATTACTTCCAAGACCTCATTATAGAACTCGATCACAATCGAAAGTCATGGATAAACAAGAGCAAGTTAAAGTCCAAGAAGAAATACAAAAGGACATCAATGAGTTGAAAGATAAGTTGACCCAAATTTTAAGCATTCTCACACCTTTCGATCATGAGAAACAACCAAAAGGAAATTCCACAAGGAACAATCCTTAACAAGATACACCTTCTTACGCACCGGGTTTTACTCCTTTTCATGACCCTGTACAACAAGAAGTCTTCAATCCTAATATACTGCCATTAGCTGGGCCAATTGACTTAAGGTCTATTTTAGTGCAAAATCCTCCCCATAACCCTCATGATGCTAACACATCAATCCCTCCAAACGCATTTCCTTATGGCTTGACGCCTAATCCAACACAAAATCCTTCACAACAACAAGCTGCCAATCCCCATGACATAAATATGTCATCAAATACTTTTCCATTTGGATTTAATCTCATTCAGGGGCAAAATTCATCACAGTCACATATCATAAATCCTCATGATATGATGTGTCATAACATACCCGAATGTTGTTATAACGTGAATGGCTTAAATAAAAAGAGATTTAGTTTTCGAAATGAAAACTTTGAAGTCGCCACCAATTGTATTAAAAATCAGGGAACAATTAGAAAACCCCTTTAATCTTCAAAAAATATGTCTGTGAACCAGAGAGGGTTCGAGAGTCTAATTATGTATAGGGAAGGTGTTAGACACCCTATAACACCCGTCTAAATGACGGTTACCTAAAATTAATTGTGCAAATTAAATCGTGGCCTAATTGTATTTATTTTATCCCTAAAAATAAAAATGGGTGATTATTCAAAATGGGACTTGATTCGTCACCCTCGAATGCCTACGTACCCTAATTGGAGATCAAAGTCCGCGTAGTTCGCAATGATTCAAAAGGAATTTTTATTTATTTTTTTAAAAATGAAATTAAAAGAAATTCAAAACTTTCAAATTAAAATTATGTTATGCATGAATCTAATCGCGTCCTAATCCTTCCATTTTGTTTCCACGCTTCTCAGTTCCCAAAGTACTGCTTATCCTTACCTCGGGTAGATAAGAGAGCCACCCCTATGGGGGTAAGTCGTTCTTATCCATCCCTTGACAAGTAAAGGGCCTATGGATACTATTCACACATATTAAACTAAATAAATGTAAAATGCATTAAATTTATTTTTATTTTAATTAAACTATTTAAACAAGAAAAAAAAAGTAAAGTAAAGTAAAATAAATAAATAAAACGAAAAAAATTAATAATAATAAATAGATAAATAACATAATCTAACCTAAAAAGAATAAAGTCCTAATCAAAATAAGTGAGGAAATGAAATTAAACATACAAATGGACTAACCCAATTTAAATGGTCTAATATGCCCAATTCGTGGGCCTTGGAGAAGCAAAACAAGGAAAGAAAACATAGCCCAATCAGAATTAATTCAGCCCAATAAACTAATGCAACAACATAAGAAAACTACAAAGAACAAAACCTAAACTAAATCAGCAAAGCAAACAAAATTGACCCAACTAATTTCGTGGGCCTAAGACCAAATAAAGACAATTCAAACCAGCCAAGCCCAAATAAACCCAAACCCATAAACAAAATAAACAAATTGGACCATGATTCTAAACCAAAGGCCCATACTTAACCAAATAGAAATAACACAAAGAAAACAATTAAAATTCAGCCAAAGAAATAGAAACATAATAGAGTGAGCAACATAGGAGAAGAACTAAAGAACTAGAACCTCCATCTTTCATCGCATCTCAGACCAAGAGGGAAAATGACTAAAGCTATGAGTTTCAGGTAACAACTTATCCCACGGCCTCTCTAAATTTGACCTTCCTTTTTCTTTTAATCTCTATTTCTCTCTCTAAGTGCTATTTCTCTCTCTAAAATTTTTTTCTCTCTCTAAAAATTTTGTTTCTCTCTCTAAACTGGTTTATCTTTTCACCTTAACTTTCTTTCAAAATCTAATCATATTTCACACATACACAAATACTAGCCACCGAAATTCAAAGAGAGGGAAAATAGGAAAAGTAAACAAAAGTACAATGACCCAAGGGGTGTCATAGAATTCTAACAATAAAAACCCATTTAGAAATCTCCTCCGAACCATTCAAAAATAGCAGAAACAAACCATGATCAAATGAACAAGGAAATATGCAACAGAGAAAGAAAGAGATTTTTTTTTAAAAAATGAGACCCAAGTTTCTTTTTTACCTGTCCTTTTACCTCCAAAATCAACCTAGAAGAATCTATTACACTAATCCACAATCAATGACTACTTCTTTCTCTGTGTTGTTGTCTTTTCTTTAGTTGTTTGCCTTTTATTTTTCTGTTGCTGTATATGTTCTCTCCAACTCTATCGTTGATGCTCTCCTTCTTTGGGTCTCTCTGCCTTGCTGTGTATCAGTTTCGGTTCTTGGCTCTATGTGTTCTGCTGTGTGTTTCTTTCTCTGAAAATCTATTTTTCTGCCTGCCATTGTGTTGTATTCCGGTCTCTATTTTTTTTTTTTTTTTTTNTTGTCTCTCTGCTGCTCTCTTTTTCTCTCCGTTTCTGCTCTGTGGTTATCTCTTTTATGCTACTCACTTGCTAACTGTTATTGCCTTCACGTCTCTCTAACTGTTGCTCCATCTCCAACTGTTGCTCCATCTCCCTCTCTTTTGTCTCCCTCTCACTCACGTCTCTTAACTTCCCATGCACTTGCACCCTTTCTCACGTATCCCTCTCTCTTTAAAACTGCTCATGCACTTGCACCCACACCCACGTCTCTTTTATTTTATCACCAAACTATTTATTATTTTTTTTATTTTGTTTCTTTTATTTTAGGATGAAATTAGTGTCTACAATTTGCCCCTTTTTACATGTTTCCTATGAGAATAGCATGTGAAGCTTTCGCTTATCACGTTTTTTGTATAGAGAATATGTAAAGATAACAGACGCGTATTTCGTCTGACACTCATGGCAAAGGTTGAAATGTCAAAGCAAAATGATGTCGATCATAATGGCAAAAATATAACGACAGGAAAGTGTAATATCGAGAAATGAGAATAACATGAAATCATAATAGCACAAAATGTAATAGCGAAAAAATTAATGGCACGAAATGTAATGACATGAAAATTAATAATATGAAATGTAACGGCTAAGAAATCAATTGCATAAAATGTAAATGTGAGAAAATTAATGGCATAAAATGTAAATGTGAGAAAATTAATGGCATAAAATGTAATGGCATGAAATATAGTGGCAGAAAAAATTAATAACATGAAATGTGATAACTGAAAAATCAATGGCATAAAATATAGTGGCAGAAAAATTAATGGCACAAAATATAGTGTAGAAAAATTAATAACATGAAATGTAATTTCTAAAAAAATCAATGGCGAAAAATGTAATGACAGAAAAATTAATGGCATAAAATATAATTATTGAAAAATTAATTGCAAGAAAATTAATGGCACAAAATGTAATGGCATAAAATATCAATGGCACGAAATGTCATGGCGAAAAAAAAAATTAATTGCACGACAGGTAATGGTAGATAAATTAATGACATAAAATATAATGGCAAAAATTAATTGCTGGAAAGTGTAAGAAATGTACCACATGACACTAAGATGAGTCATCTTTGATCTCTTGCAAAGAAAGTGGTTCAATCAAAATTTCTTTCAAAAGTCGAATCACTCATGTGTGTCTTTTCTTTTTAGAAACTGAACTTCTGTCTCTATCAGATAATTTTTCCTTATTCTCCAAATGATAAGATCACGCTTTCCATTTCTCAATCTCTTTTTAAAGGTTCTTTCTTTTATTTACCATTAAAGAAGACTCCTAGCAGATCTTGAGCTTTGCTTTGATTTAGAAGATATCATTCTGAAGTTTGAAAAGAACATGTCAATGTGACCTACTTTAAGGAAATAAATGAATGTGCCATATAAATAATCTACTCACATTTTATTCAAAATTATAACTCAATAATTTATCATAGAGAATATGCACAACTGAAAGAAGTAAATTCAATGAATTAACCTCTTTTATTTAAATCAAGAAAGGAAGTGTATAAATATCACAAGATTGGAAACTCAAAAAGATGCTCATTAGAATAAAAATTTGCCCCAGTATGGGGTCTTGGTGAAATTGGACTTGCCCTACTAAGTAGGTGCCTACGTATCCTCGAAGAGTAATCAAAACTCACGTAGTTCGAGATGAAAGATTCAGAAGTCACATAGAACGAACAATTTTGCCCCAGTTGTAGCTCTATGATGTCCAACTTTATTGATTCTCATATTGTCTTGGATCAGACTTCTACTTGACTGAGACGCCATTTATCTTTCTAATGTTGAAATGCATAACTCTTGCTTTCTTATATGCTGAGTTTCCTCCCTTATCTCAAACAACCTTTCCATTCTCGGTCAATTGTTTCATTCTTGCACAAACATCTTGTAGACTCAAACTCGCATTTAGATTGCCTTTTCAAGTTTTCAATCTAGTAAATTTAACTTGCATGCCCTAACTTTTGCTTAAATTGCCTTTTCAGGTTTTCAATCTAGCAGGCTTTTTTTTTTTTTTTTTTTTTTTTTTTTTTTTTTATTTTTACGAATAATAGTTTCTGACTGCATCAGAATTTATCGGCTTAGCCAGCTCTATCCCTTCCATATCTGTGAGAATCAAAGTACCACCGGAGAATGCTTATTTGACAATGTATGGGCCTTGATGAGTTGGGGCCCATTTTCCCCGTGCATCTTCTTGATGAGGCAAGATTTTTCTCAAGACTAGATCTCTCGGTTGAAACTCTCGAAGTCGAACCTTTTTGTTGAATGTTCTGACTATTCTTTGTTGATATAACTGTCTATGACAAATTGTAACTAATCTTTTCTCCTCAATCATATTCAGTTGTTCATATCTGACCCGTGCCCATTCTGATTCTTCTAGATTAGTTTCCATTAAGACTCGGAGAGAAGAGATCTCTACCTCTATAGGAGTAATAGCTTCCATATCATATATCAGAGAATACGGCGTTGCCCCAGTTGACGATCGAATCACTATACGGTAAGCATGCAAAGCATAGGGAAGCATTTCATGTCAATCTTTGTAGGTCACAACCATTTTTTCCCCTATCTTCTTGATATTTTTGTTTACAACTTCTATTGCTCCATTCATCTGAGGTCTATATAGCGAATAATTATGATGCTTGATTGTGAACTGTGTGCATAACTTTTATATATCCGTGCCATTCAAATTCAAACTGTTATCAGTGATGATTTTCTCTGGCTGCCCATATCGACAAATGATATTCGTCTTAAAAAATCTGGCAACTATCTTCTGAGTCACTTTCGCATAAGAAACAGCCTCTACCCATTTTGTGAAATAGTCAATTGCTACCAGAATGAAACGGTGTCCATTGGATGCTTTTGGATTGATTGAACTAATGACATCAATTCCCCACATAGAAAATGGCCACGGGGTTGTCATACTGTGCAACATGGACGATAGTACTTTAGTGCGATCAGCATAAATTTGACACTTGTGACACTTTCTAACATAACTGATGCAATCTCTCTCCATTGTTGTCCAGTAATAACCCGCTCTTAAAATTTTCTGAGTCATCATATGACCGTTTGCATGAGTAGCACATATTCCTTCATGAATAGCACTCAAAATGCGATTAGCCTCCTTAGCATCCATACATCGTAAAAATGTTCCGTCATGAGTTCTTTTGTACAAAATCTCTCCACTCAGAATCCCAATGCCAGACGTCTAATAGTCTTCCTATCATTTTCATTAGCGCCAACTGGATATTCTCTAGACTTAATATATTGCAGGATATCATAATACCAAGGGTGACCATCTGGTTCTTCTTCCACATTAGAGCAATAAACTGGTTCTTCCTCTGACTTCACCTATATTGGTTGCACTATCACTCCACAATCAAGTTTAGTCATTACTGCTAGTGTAGTCAAAGCATCTGCAAATTGGTTCTTGTCGCGAGATAAATGAGAAAAGGTGATGTCTTCAAATTTCTTGATTAACCGAGTCAAATATTTCTGATACGGAACCAATTTTAAATCTTTGATTTGCCATTCTCCAGTCACCTGATAAATGATGATAGCAGAGTCTCCAAAAACATCCAAGGTATCAACTTTTAGATCCAAAGCTGCTTGTAGACCTCTTACACATGCTTCATATTCCGCCATGTTATTAGTGCAATCAAAATCCAATTTAATGGCTATAGGGAATTTTTTTCCTTCCGGTGACATCATCACAGCTCCTATTCCTTGCCCGTGCACATTCACAGCACCATTGAAATACATCTTCCACCTTACTTCTTCTTTTTCATCCTTTTTTTCGACTACGAGAACGTCTTCATCAGGAAACTCAAATCTCATGGGTTGGTAATCGTCTACAGGATTTTCAGCTAAGTAATCAGCAATTACACTTCCTTTAACAGCCTTCTTTGTCACGTACACCATATCTTATTCGGAAAGGACAATTTGCCACTTAGCTAGTCTTCTGGAGAGATAGGGTTTTTCAAAAATGAACTTGATGGGATCCATATGAGAGATGAGTCATGTAGTATGGTATAGCATGTATTGTCGAAGTCTACTAGCCACCCAAACTAACGCACAACACGTTTTTTCCACCATGGCGTATCTCGTCTCGTAATCAGTGAAATTCTTGCTCAAGTAATAGATGGCCCTCTCTTTTTTCCCCCTTCATCATGTTATCCTAATACACTCCCCATTGATTCTTGAAGCACAGTCAAATACAGAATGAGAGGCTTTTCAGGTGTTGGAGGTACAAGCACTGGTAGGTTAAGCAAATACTCATTGATTCTATCAAAAGCTTTTTGACACTTTTCGTCCCACTCTCAAAGATTATTCTTTCTCAGCAATTTGAAGATGGGTTCACAAATGTGAGTGAGATTTGAAATGAATCTAGCTATGTAATTAAGCTTCCCTAAAAAACTCCGAACTTCTTTTTCTGATCTTAGGGATGACATCTCCCGAATTGCTCAAACTTTATCTGGATCTACTTCAATTCCTTTCTCGCTAACGATAAACCCTAACAACTTACTAGAAGTCGCACCAAAAGTGCATTTGTTTGGGTTCAATCTTAGTTTGTATTTTCTTAGCCTCTCGAACAATTTTCGAAGCACATTCACATGGCTTTCTCCTTGTTTTGACTTTGCCACCATATCATCCACATAAACCTCGATTTCTTTGTGTATCATGTCATGAAAAAGTGTGACCATGACCCTTTGATAGGTAGCTCTTGCATTCTTCAACCCAAATGGCATTACCCTATAACAATAGGTACCCCAGTGTGTGATGAACGTAGTCTTCTCTTTATCTTCATCAACCATTGGAATCTGATTGTACCCCGAATACCCATCCATGAAAGAATACCGATGATTTTTGGTCGTACTGTCCATAAGTACATCTATGTATGGCAAAGGAAAATCATCTTTCGGACTAGCTCTATTTAGATCTCGGAAGTCCACGCACATTCTTACTCGATCATCCTTTTTAGGCACTGGAACTATATTGGCAACCCATTTCGGATAAATGGATACTTCTAAGAAACCAGCCTCAATCTGCTTGATCACCTTTTATTTTATCTTGCTAGACATTTTAGGCCTCATTCTTCTCAATTTTTGCTTGACTGGCTTGCAATCTGAATATAGCGGAATCTTGTGAGACACAATGTTAAGGTCAAGACTAGGCATGTCTTGGTAAGACCAAGCAAACACGTCACTATAGTCTTTGAAAAGAACAATCATTTCCTCTTTTTCTAGGTTATCGACAATCTTCAATTCTCTTTTCTCATCTTTTGTACCCAAGTTAATGATTTGAATATCTTCATTATGAGGAAGTATCGCTTTTTCAACCAACTCAATCATTTTCTCAAATTTACCAGAAAGATCTAAATCTTCATTAGAGCAGTAATCGTCTTTATCCAATGCAATATGAGAATCAATTATTGGATACACATGAGCTTCTACTTGAGACATTAGATCTATATTAGCAAGACTCGTGAGAATAAGTTAGAACATAACAAGAATTAAGATGAATAAACGGATGAGAAATGGATAAGAAAGACAGAAAAAGCAAAAGGATGCCAAATGAATGAAAACTCCATAACAAATTATTTTATTAAAATTTTTGAATAAAACATGGTCCAATACATAATAAAGATAAAATTTAAGTGACTTTGGACTTTAATCAAAAGAAATAAATATGGCATAAATATATATTACTTAAAGAGGACCACATCTGGCATTGGCTCAATCTCCCAGTTATTCAATTTTTCTAAATCTCCGCAAAGCCGAATTCGACAATCCTTCTTAGAGCAGCTGTTTAAGGTATTCACCATATGCATATGATCTATAATTGGTGACTCAGTTGATGGCACAAAAGTTTCTAACATATGAGGAAGTCTGGTCTCATAGTGTTTTCTTCCATGGAAGGCTCATACCCTAACTCCTGTCTACTTTCATTTTCTGGAAGCACAATAGGTTCACTAATACCTTGCAGATTGGCTCTCAAGCCTTTTCCTTTTTGAAATCCTCTCTTCTTCATTATTTTCGCTACAACTTGATTAATTTCCCCTTTCTTTGGTAAATCTTTACCATCATGCTGGGTTATCTCCAGAGATTGGAAAGAAGACTTCAGTGCTTGCTCCGCTGCTTCAACATATGGTAATGAGCTAGGCTTGCTTACCAGCATCTCCTCCTCTCCTTTAACAATTATCACCCTTCCCCCATTCACATATTTCAGTCTTTGATGTCATGTAGACGGCACCACTCCTGTAGCATAAATCCAGGGCCTACCCAGTAACATGGTATATGCAGGTTCTATGTCCATCACTTGGAATGGAACATCAAATTTATCTGGTCCGATCTCTAATTGAAGAGAGATATCCCCGAGCACTTCCCGCCTTGTCCCATCAAAGGCCCTTACCACCATACTACTTTCTCGTATACGAGATGAATTAACTGGCAATTGCATGAGGGTAGAATAAGGTAACACATTCAATGCAAACCCATTATCAATTAAGACTTTAGCTACTATATAACCATAACATTTGAGCGTGATATGAAGTGTCTTGTTGTGAGCACTCATACCAGGCATCAGCTCTTCTTCAGAAAAATAAATTGTGCTAAAGTTTTTGATAAAATTTACCATCCTTCCAAACTTCTCTACGGTTATATCTGGCCGTACATAAGCTTGTTGTAAGAACCTCTGTAATGCTTGTCTATGACATTTAGAACTCATTATAAGAGACAATAATGAAATACGAGTAGGAGTTTTCTTCATTTGTTAAACTATATTGTATTCACTCTGTCTCATTATCTTCAAGAATTCTTCTTCTTCCTTATTTTCTCCTTGAGCATCCTTCTTGGCTAAATCTGGCTCTCTTTCATCAGCCACGGTTTTTCCTTTCTCCTTTCTCTGGTGCTCAATCTCTTCAGGCAAGTAGCACCGTCCGCTTCTAGTCAAACCCCTAGTCCCTACCACATTGGTAATTGTACCTGATTCTTCTTTCTCCTTTTCTTTTACGCAACTCCCTGGATTTTCTTCTTTAGTGTTTACTATTTTTACTCCATAATTTCAGGACACGGTATGGTTGCTTTCATAAGAGAACGATGCAGACACCTAAATGACCACCTCTGGTCAAGCTTGGCTAGCTGAGGGATTAGGTAAGACTCTAAGGATAAAAGGTTTTGCTCCATGTTGTTCTTCTTCTTCAGTCATGTTGATTTCCTTCTGATTCTCCCAACTTCTCTTCTCAAACCTTAAGACTCCTAAAGCGATCAGCTTCTGAACTCTACACTTGAATTCTCAGCACCCTTCTATATCATGCCCAATACTCTGGTGATGTTCACAGAAAGAATCCCTATCATATTAGTCATCCTTTTTTATCGGTCTAAAAGGACCTTCCAAACTACATCCGGCTGACCTTAGTATTTCCTGTATTAACCTCATGGGAGTCTTTATCTAAGTAATCTTTTGAACTTCCCTAACTCTTTCAAGTATAGCATTAATCTTTGGTCTTGCTTCATGGTTAGGCAAAGGATTATTGTTTACATTAGGCCCTCTTCCAATTTCTTCAATTTTGATCACACCTTGCTTAATCAAATTTAACACAGCAAACTTAAACCCCGGACAATCTTCAATCGAATGTCCCACAATACCTCAATGATAATCACACTTGAGGCTTGGGTTATACCATTGAGGGAATGGTGGCTGAATTGGTTGTACAAGCTTAGGAGCTATCACATGAGCTTCACATAATTGTTTGAACAATTCGGCTCTAGTAATAGGGATGTTTTGAAATGGTTCATCTATTTGTAAAGGACGTGGCTGGTTTCTATACCCCTAGTAATTTGGTCTGAATGGTGGTCTTGATACTGGGAAACTTGGAGGTGTATTATGGTAAGTGGGAACGAATGATGCTTAAGGATATTAGTGATTTGGTATGGATTGGGGATAAGATGGAGGGATAACATTAACAGGATATGATGGTGGAAATGAAGGATTTGAAGTATAGCTCAGTCTTCTAGGTTGAGGTTATTGGTAGGTTCCCGGTGTTTGTATCAAGTTCACTTCTCATTCCTTCTTTTTTTGAAAACATGTCTTCTTCTGGCCAAAACTATTACCTTCAGTACTTATTCCTTATAACTTTCTAGCTTTCACCAGTCTTTCTATTCTTTCCCCAGCCTTGATAATATCAGCAAAATCATGGAAAGGGCAACCCGCCATCAGCTCTAAATATGGGGATTTTAAGGTATCCAGAAAAATTGAGCATAATTCAGAGTCAACAAGTGGAGGTTAAACTTCAAAAGCCAAGGTCCTCCATTTCTGGGCATATTCCCTGAAAGATTCATCTTTCTTCTGCATGTTCTTCAATTGCTCTCTTGTAGGAGCAGTATCATAGTTAAACTTGTACTGCTTTAGAAAGGCATCTGCTAAATCCGCCCAACTCCTCATCCTAGTGCAGTCTAAATTCATAAACCAATTATAAGCAGCACCAGTGAGACTTTTTGGAAAGAAATGAATCAACACCTTCTCATCTTCCTCTATGGCGGCCATCTCCATAATATGAGAGACCAAATGAAACTTCGGGTTACCATTCCCATCATACTTCTCAAACTAAGGGAGCTTAAGATCTCTAGGAATTGACACTCCCGGAATAAGACGTAATTGCTTGACTCCCACAGCCCCGAATGAACTAGTTCCTTCCATAGCTCTAATCCTCTCCTCTAAAGTCAACAATTTCTCTTTTTGTTTTTGTTTTTCACATTCCTTAGATTTTTTCTCAATATGCATGGTCACTAGTGGATTCTGGGTTGGCACATTAAAAACAGAATGGATGATCGGTGAAGTGTAAGTGTATACGTTTCCCTTGTGTCCACTTGGATTAAAGGCAGTCTATGTGGTAGGATTTGCTTTAGGTAAGGTGGCGGTGAATCAAAATTCAGGTGGTTGGGTAGTAGGTGGGATAGTGGAATTAGGGTTCAATCCCTGGGCGGCCATTGCTGCAGGTGTCATTAGATGAGGGGGCATGCCCCAAATGGAATTAAATTGAGCTGTGGTAACATTTTGCTCATGAGCAGGAAAAGTCAGTGGTGGTGCTACTTGGGATATAGGAAGAAAGTCAGAATGACTCGGGCCTTCAGCTGTTCCTTTTAGCTTCAAACTCTCAACAAGTAAACTCCTTATCTCATTTATCTGTTCCTTCATCCCATCCAACTCAACTCCTAAATCCCTTTCTAGTTCCTGAGTTCCGTCCATGAAAGTAACAGTCCTAGATCTAAGTCTGGTTGATCTTTTCACAGAGCCTTTTTGATTGAATCGCACTTTCTTTGCAGGACCAATGATGTCTTAATCCCCTAATGGACGATAAAAAATGAAAAGAAAACATAAAGAATAAATGAGTAAAAATGAAAATAATAAAAAGATTTCAGTAATCTCTTGAGAAGATAGATTGTTAATATGTCTTAGATTAGTCTTTTAAGCGAACAATTTTAAAATTCATCTTCTTCACGGGTACTTTCGTGGGATACGAGTCTTATCTTTCGGCAGGAACTTTGGTTCCTTACAGAAAAACATGACCATGATAATATTCGCAAATGTTTTTGACATTACGAGAAAAATTATCTCATACAAATAACATGAAAGATTGGTCCAATAAAAACAAGGCATATTTCATTAATGATTGTAGTTCAAGTACATCAAGAAGCTCATAGTTATGCTATGTCATTTAAAATACTCTTGCATTCTTCAAAAAGTTTCTCCAAATCCCTGGTAGGTAATGCAAAAGGAGTCGTGTGAGCTTCGACCTCTTGAACTCTTTGTCTCAACCTCTCTGCCTTATCATAGGAATTCTTCATCAAATATTCAAAACGCTTCTTCCATTTTTCGGTCTCCGAAGCGTCACCTTTTTTATCCATTTCTTTTTTCTCTTTTAAAAGTTCATATTGTTGCTTCCAAAGTGTCACCATCTCTCTTGCCTTTTGAAGAGCATTGCCCAAGCGAGTATTTTGGTGTTCCATGTCTTCGCATTGACAACGTAAAAACGTTTTATCTTCTTCCTCTTAGGTTTTTAGCTTTTTCATATTTTCGTACCCATTCTCCCAATTTTCCATTTGTTGCTTGTGAACATCTTTTTCTTCTTCCAGATTCTCCTCTAGCTCTTCAATCTTTGCTTTAAGACATCTCATCTGCTCAAGTCTATATTTCGCCACTTCTCTTACCTCATGGATTTGTCTCTCCATTTGTTCAATTTGCTTCAATAAGGCACTCTGAGCGACATCTTGGTATTTTCTCTTTTCTTTCTCTGCTCTTGCTAATCTCTTCGTGAGCTGAGCCCGTTCTTCAAGTCATTTCTTCTTTTCGACTTTTACTTTATCTAATTTTCTTTTCATTTCTTCTTCTCTAAGTTTTTCCTTCATAGCAAATTCAGCCTCAAAATCACAAGCAGACACTTCAAAAGGAGGTGGATGAGAAATAGTAGCAGCATGCGGTACTACGACCTCTTTAGCTTTCTCTCGAACCCAAGTACCATACAAAGTAATCGCCTCATCAGTATCGGAGCACGGGTCCTTTTGTCAGAATGATAATCTTTCTCAAGTCTTCTTGACCTTGTACAAGTTATTTTCACTCCCTTGAGAATCGTACTCGAACTCCATTTCAACAAGTCCTTTAGTGTAAGGAATGTATTGAAGATGTTCAAATTGCCTCAAGACTAGTGTAGGCGTGTAGGCCACACAACCTTGAGTACCCATCAATGGTACATACAAAAAATCTCCGCAACGAACCAATATACCATGCCTTTTAGACCAATGAGAACGCCATGTAAAATTTCCTTCATCAATACCAATATAACGGTTTAACCAGAAATCTCGATCTTCCTTCACAATCTTCAATTCAGTAAATTTTCTAATGAACTCCATCCCAAAGCCAAAATTGGTCAATCGTGGATAATTTTTTCCTTGAACATGGTAGAAGAGCCAAATGAATAAAAGTTGTAAACAACATTTGAGTTTACCTTCACCTTTCCTTCGACAAAAATTGAGGGCTCCAAATGTGTCGGCCAATATTGCGGGTACTGGATTAATCTTGTGCTCAAGAACTTGTTGAAACACATCAACGGCTAAGAGACTAACAACATTCTTGGCAGATGGGAATAAGATAAGTCCGATGATACACAAAGCAATCAGATCCTTCAGCTTCCTCTATTCCTTTTTGTCAAGAAAATTTTGTAAACTGGGTATTATGAAAGCCATAGGCCACCCCCTCATGCTAGTGTCTTTTAGAATCATTTTACTTTTAACCATGTCAACAGGTACACCTAGCCACTCAGCATCCCTTCCCAAAGCAACTTTATTCTTGTTGTGAGTATACACCTTAGTTTAGGTTGTCAATGGCAAATTCAGCATATAGGCATACTCTTCAACAGTCGGGGTCGTGTCAATGACTCCAAAAGTCAAGCAACAGTATGAAGGATCCCATTAATTCAACTTGGTAACCACGGCCATCTCGTGTACCTCAACCTTCAACAAGTCCCAAATCTTTCCGTATTTCTGATTAAAAGCTGTCTTTTCATTAATGGGTAGTAATTTGAAAAAACGGTCTACTTCGGTCACATCATTGACTTCGACATGGACTCAAAGCCTCTTAGGCAATGTGCTAGGATGTCCCTTAGGTAAATAATCTCTCTCTTCAGTTGGTAGTGATGTCATATCCCTTATGAAAGCTCGTGAAGTCTTAGAATTTTCAAAAACATGATCTCGACTGGCCATATTAACAATTCAACCTCCTATGGATTATTGCTGAAAAATAAAATGTGACCAAACCTTGTCAGAAAAAATTTACAGTGTATTTACAAATGAGAAATAAAGCTGGTAAAATGACACGAAAATAAAAGAAAGAAATTATGCTTCCCTTATTGTCTTAAGAAAAGGTTGATATCTAAGCTCAAGAATTCTAACTTAGTGGTCATGATCTAACCTAAATAAGGGCTTATATAGTCAAATTAAGTGCATGGTTATTAGGTCAATGCTACATCTTAAAAGTCCAAGGTACTATAGATTGCCTCTCATCAGAATGACGGAGACCTTGTCTTGTTAACATGAATAGACGAAAGGTAAAGTCTCTCTATTTACTCATGTTAAAAGGACAAGTTACAATCCAAGTGAGAGCTTTGCATAGATCACAAGGGTACTTAGCCCCTTTGGGATAATGCTTACTCCCTATCTAACCTTAAGTATAAATGTGACTCGGGTATAGAGCCAGAGAAAGTGTGTGAGGTATGAGTGTTAGTGTTTTGTGTGTGCAGGGGAAGCAAACAAACCTCATCCTACATCTACCCACTGCAAAAGAGCACATATTATACTACAATTATTTACAAATGCGAGACAAAAATATATACTAAATATATACATGAAATAAAGAATGAAAATTAAATGAACAATGAGATAAAGAAAATACGAAAAGGCCATATTTATTTTGCACAATTAATTTTTTAGGCTTGACTCTCGAAGATCCCCAGTGGAGTCGCCAAACTGTCATAACGTACCCGGAGGTTGTTATAACGTGAATGGCTTAAATAAAAAGAGATTTAATTTTCGAAATGAAAACTTTGGAGTCACCACCAATTGTATTAAAAATTATGGAACAATTGGAAAACCCCTTTAATCTTCAAAAAATATGTCTGCGAACCAGATAGGGTTTGGGAGTCTAATTGTGTATAGGGAAGGTGTTAGACACCCTATAACACCCGTCTAAACGACGGTTACCTAAAATTATTTGTGCAAATTAAATCGTGGTCTAATTGTATTTATTTTATCCCTAAAAAGAAAAATGGGTGATTATTCAAAATAGGACTTGATTCGTCACCCTCGAATGCCTACGTACCGTAATTGGGGATCAAAGTCCGCGTAGTTCGCAATGATTTAAAAGGAATTTTTATTTTATTTTTTTAAAATGAAATTAAAAGAAATTCAAAACTTTCAAGTTAAAATTATGTTATGCATGAATCTAATCTCGTCCTAATCCTTCCATTTTGTTCCCACGCTTCTCGGTTCCCAAAGTGGTATTTATCCTTACTTCGGGTAGATAAGAGAGCCACCTCTATGGGGGTAAGTCGCTCTTATCCATCCCTTGACAAGTAAAAGGCCTATGGATACTATTCACACATATTAAACTAAATAAATGTAAAATGCATTAAATTTATTTTTATTTTAATTAAACTATTTAAACAAGAAAAAAAAAGTAAAGTAAAATAAAATAAATAAATAAAACGAACAAAAATAATAATAAATAACATAACATAATCTAACCTAAAAAGAATAAAATCCTAATCAAAATAAGTGAGGAAATGAAATTAAACATACAAATGGACTAACTCAATTTAAATGGTCTAATATGCCCAATTTGTGGGCCTTGGAGAAGCAAAACAAGGAAAGAAAACATAGCCCAATCAGAATTAATTCAGCCCAATAAACTAATGCAACAATATAAGAAAACTACAAAGAACAAAACCTAAACTAAATCAGCAAAGCAAACAAAATTGACCTAACTAATTTTGTGGGCCTAAGAACAAATAAAGACAATTCAAACCAGCCAAGCCCAAATAAACCCAAACCCATAAACAAAATAAACAAATTGGACCATGATTCTAAACCAAAGGCCCATACTTAACCAAATAGAAATAACACAAAGAAAACAATTAAAATTCAGCCAAAGAAATAGAAACATAATAGAGTGAGCAACGAAGAAGAAGAACTAAAGAACCAGAACCTCCATCTTTCGTCGCATCTCAGACCAAGAGGGAAAATGACTCAAGCTATGAGTTTCAGGTAACAACTTATCCCACGGCCTCTCTAAATTTGACCTTCCTTTTTCTTTTAATCTCTATTTCTCTCTCTAAGTGCTATTTCTCTCTCTAAAAATTTTGTTTCTCTCTCAAAAATTTTGTTTCTCTCTCTAAACTGGTTTATCTTTTCACCTTAACTTTCTTTCAAAATCTGATCATATTTCACACATAAACAAATACTAGCCACCAAAATTCAAAGAGAGGGAAAATAGGAAAAGTAAACAAAAGTACAATGATCCAAGGGGTGTCATAGAATTCTAACAATAAAAACCCATTTAGAAATCTCCTCCGAACCATTCAAAAATAGCATAAACAAACGATGATCAAATGAACAAGGAAATATGCAACAGAGAAAGAAAGAGATTTTTTTTTAAAAAAAAAATGAGACCCAAGTTTCTTTTTTACCTGTCCTTTTACCTCCAAAATCAACCTAGAAGAATCTGTTACACTAATCCACAATCAGTGACCACTTCTTTCTCTGTGTTGTTGTCTATTCTTTAGTTGTTTGCCTTTTGTTTTTCTGCTGCTGTATATGTTCTCTCCTACTCTATCGTTGATGCTCTCCTTCTCTGGGTCTCTCTGCCTTGCTGTGTATCAGTTTCAGTTCTTGGCTCTATGTGTTCTGCTGTGTGTTTCTTTCTCTGAAAATCTATTTTTCTGCCTGCCACTGTGTTGTATTCAGGTCTCTATTTTATTTTATTTTTGTCTCTCTGCTACTTTCTTTTTCTCTCTGTTTCTGCTCTGTGGTTATCTCTTTTATGCTACTCACTTGCTAACAGTTATTGCCTTCACGTCTCTCTAACTGCTGCTCCATCTCCCTCTCTTTTGTCTCCCTCTCACTCACGTCTCTTAACTTCCCATGCACTTGCACCCTTTCTCACGTATCCCTCTCTCTCTAAAACTGCTCATGCACTTGCACCCACACCCACGTCTCTTTTCTTTTATCACCAAACTATTTATTATTATTTTTATTTTGTTTCTTTTATTTTAGGATGAAATTAGTGTCTACATGATGCATGCGCAATCAAATGCTCATCCTCCCCCTGTCCCTACCACCATATATATGCAACCAACTGGGTATTCATACCCATATTCAGCACCACAAGTTTGCTTTTAAAAACCTGCTAGTGAAGGTCCGATGAATCCAATTGATATCCTTGGCCCAGATGAACCAAAAGCAGAATCAATGAGCAAGGGAAAACTTGAAGTCTTAGAAGAGCGATTGCAAACCATCGAAGGGACTAATGCTTATGATGTTGTGGACGCAACTGAGCTTTGCCTTGCCCGAATGTTATCATCCCTCCTAAATTTAAAGTGTCAGACTTCAATAAGTACAATGGAACCACATGTCCAAAAAGTCATTTGACCATGTATTGTCGAAAGATGGCATCTTGTGCACATGATGATAAATTGCTAATCCATTTCTTCCAAGATAGCCTAACTGCGGCAGCCGCACTATGGTATACACATTTGGACCGAGCTCGAGTACGATGTCGGAAAGACTTGGCAGATGCATTTTTTAGACAATATAAATATAATATTGACATGGCTCCAGATAGGATGCAGTTGCAAAATATGGAAAAGAAAGCCACTGAGACATTCAAAGAATATGCCCAAAAATGGTGAGAAATTGCTGCTCAAGTGGATCCCCCATTGTCTGATAAGAAGATGGTGGTTATGTTCATTAACACTCTTCAGTCTCCTTTCTTCGATCGAATGATAGGAAGTGCTTCTAACAACTTCTACGATGTTGTTACTATTGGTGAAAGGATCGAAAATAGAGTTAAAAGTGAAAAAATAACTGAAAATCCTAATTCAATGGGAGCTACCAATCTGAAGAAATCTCTATTGTTTAAAAAGAAAGAAAGTGAAGTCCATGCTGCAAAGTATGAGGAAAGACAAGGAAAATGACCTGTGTATAGGAGGCCTAATCATTCACCCATATTTGCTCACCACTTTCAACTACAATTTGTGTCCTACCCACGTATAGCAAATGCATCTCAAGCTCCGCACCCTCAGCCTTACCCAACACCATCACTCTATCATGCACTTTCTCCTTATCAGCACCAAACACCCCAAGTGATGCCACAGTCGATGAATCAACCTCTACCTCAAAACTCAAATGCTTATCAAACGAGGACTCAAAATGGGCAAGAGAGAAAGCCAATCCAATATGACCCCATCCCTATGACATACGCTGAATTGCTACCTCATCTTATCCAAAATAACTTAGTAGCACAATGCCCATGGATGCCACAAGGACCCCTATTTCCAATAGGGTAAGATCTAAATACGCGATGTGATTATCATGGAAGAGCTATTGGCCATTCTACGGAAAGATGTATAACCCTAAAAAATAAAGTTCAATCTCTGATAAATGCTAAATGGCTAAACTTTAAGGAATGGGCTCCCAATATACATCAAAATCTTTTGCTTAATCATGGGAATCCAGGAGTGAATGTTGTTGAAGACAGTACAAAACAACACAACAAAAAAAATGGTGAATGAGGTTACGACATCAATGAATACAATCTTTGAGGCTTTATCAAAAGCTGGCATGCTACAAACCCAATCAGATCAACAGTGCGAAAATCATGGAAGGAATATGTGTAAATTTCATGGAAGGGCAATTGGGCATTCTATTAAAAATTGTGTTGATTTTAAAGATACCCTTCAAGGCTTAATGGACAAACAATTAATCCAAGTAAGTTGCGAACCTGAGAGTAATTGGGTGGATGTGGTTGAGAAATTGATATTTTCGCCAAGTCAAGAAGATCAGGTATTCATAGGCACTCAAGCCTCTATAGATACCTTACCAATTGGCGAGCTGTCCATCAATACTGCAAAGTCGTTAGTGCTTCATTATACTAAGAATATTGGCCCAAAAGCTCCTCTTGAACACTCTTACGGGCCGAAACCTATTACAATACAAGTGCCAAATCCTTTTCCTTACAAGGATACGAAAGTTGTGCCATGAAAATATGACTCTCAAATTCTTGAAGGCAACTCCCTTGTGGACCAGTTTAAGGCCTCATCTAGTTCTCAACTATCCTCAACTATCACAAACATATCTGGTGTTAGTGGGATGACTCGAAGTGGTCGTTGTTATACCCCTAAAAAGTTGGATGAACGAAGGTTTAGGGAAATAGAAGGGCAACGTAAAGGGAAAAAGAAAGCAGAAGAGAATTTCGCAAAGGGAGATAAGCAAAATGAAAGAATAATGGAGGAACCCATAGAGGTCAAATGCGATGAGCGCAAAGGAAGTATATCTGAAGCAGAGGCTTATGAGTTTTTGAAAATCATCAAGTAAAGTGAATTCAAAGTGATTGAGCAATTGAATCGAACTCCTGCTCGAATATCATTGCTCTCCTTATTTTTAAACTCTGAACCTCATCGACAAGTGTTAACGAAGATATTAAATCAAACTCATGTTTCTCATGACATCACTATTGACAAGTTAGGTGGCATTGTCGGCAATATCATTGCTGATAATTATATCACTTACACTGATGATGAGATACCTGTTGAAGGAATGGGGCATAACAAGGTGCTTCACATTTCTGTGAAATGCAAAGACCATATAATAGCGAGGTTGCTTGTTGATAATGGTTCTTCTCTGAATGTAATGTCAATATCAACGTTGTCCAAGTTGCCTATTGACATGTCATACATGAAGTCTAGCACTATGATCGTAAGGGCATTCGATGGGACAAGGAGAGAGGTCATTGGAGAAATTGAGATCTAAATTCAGATCGGCCCTAATGAATTTAGCATAATATTTTAAGTAATGGATATTGCTCTGGCTTACAGTTGCTTGCTGGGACGACCTTGGATCCATTCTGCGGGTGCTGTGCCTTTTACCCTGCACCAAAGAGTGAAATTTATAATGAAAAACAAGTTGGTGATTGTTTTTGGTGAAGAGGATTTACTTGTATCCAAGCCTTCGTCAACTACTTACATTGAAGCTGCTGAAAAGGCCCTTGAAACAACATTCCAAACCTTCGAAGTTGCTAATGCCACTTACATTTGTGAAGGGTCACAGATGCCAAAATCCCAACTATCCAATACTTCTGTAATGATGGCTAAGATAATGCTGAAACAAGGATATGTACCTAAAGAAGGATTGGGGAAGAACAGCCAAGGTATTAAAATGCCTCTGCAGCTTCGCGAAAAATATGAAAAATTTGGGTTAGGATATCAACCCACCAGAGCTGATAGGAAGAAAGAAAAAATGCTTGCTTGGCTAGAGAATAGAGAGCCAAGAATTGAAAAACTGCACACATGTGACTTAGACCTGAGCTTTCAAAGTGGAGGAATATCATTTTCAGATCAAGTTTCAGCAATTGATTGCTCTATCAATGAAGAAGTTAGCTTTGTGTTTCCTAGTGGACTTAATGCTCAACTCAACAATTGGGAGATTGTTGAGTTTCCTGAAGTCTTAGAGTTTCACTCAGAGTAATTCTACGATACTAGTCCTATTGCTCTGCCCAAGGCCTTAGGATAAGATTTGTAAAATGGGCTTCATGTTTCTATTTTAGTGTTTTTCTTTATATAATAAATGCATGTTTCAGTTATCAAAACATCATCCTTTGTTCTTTTCATTTTTTTTAATCTCCTAATCTCATTGTTCCATTAAATTAGCCTTTTATTGTTGTCCATTCATTACTCTCAATTTATTTCGAATTATTGTAGATCTAAAAGTGATAAACTTGAAGATGATATTGTTACTATCTCACCTTATGATTTTGAACACCACATTAATTGTGCTGAGAATGATAAAGAAAAAGAATATGAGCCTTCCTTTGAACTTCTAAGATTAATGGAATAAGAGGATGAAGAAATTGAACCTTATGAAGAGTCAATAGAAGTGATTAATCTTGGGACTAAAAATGAAAAAAGAGAAGTCAAGATTGGCACCTCAATAAGGGAGACTGAACACAAAAAGATTATTAAACTCCTTCATGATTACACTGATGTGTTTGCATGGTCTTATCAAGACATGTCCGGGCTTGATACATATATTGTCGTCTATAAACTGTCATTAAAACCTGAATGTTTGCTTGTCAAACAAAAGCTAAGACAAATGAAAGCCGAAATGTCTCTAAAGATTAAAGAGAAAGTTAAAAAGCAAATTGATGCTAGTTTCCTCGCAGTGGCAAGATATCCTGAATGGATCGCTAATATCGTTTTAGTTCTGAAAAAAAGATAGAAAAGTTTGCATGTGTGTCGATTATCGGGATTTGAATAGAGCTAGCCCTAAGGATGACTTTCCACTATCACATATTGATGTACTTGTGGATAGCACGGCTAGACATTCTATTTTCTCTTTCATGGATGGTTTCTCAGGCTATAATCAAATAAAGATGGCTCCAGAAGACATGGAAAAGACAATTTTCACCACTCTATGGGGTACCTTCTGTTATAAAGTAATGTCATTCGGTTTGAAAAATGTTGGGGCAACATACCAAAAGGCCATGGTAACCTTGTTTCATGACATGATGCACAAAGAAATAGTAGTGTATGTCGATGACATGATTGCAAAATCTGAGACAGAAGAAGACTATATTGTTAACTTACAAAAGCTCTTTGATCGATTGAGAAAGTATCGACTTCGTTTGAATCCAGCTAAATGCACATTTGGTGTAAGATCTGGAAAACTCTTGGGGTTTGTGGTTAGTCAAAAAGGGATAGAAGTAGATCCTGATAAAGTTCGAGCAATCTTAGAAATGTCATCTTTTCGTATAGAGAAAGAAGTTCGAGGATTCTTGGAAAGATTAAATTACATTGCGAGATTTATATCTCAGTTAACTGCCACATGTGAACCCCTGTTCAAATTGCTGCGCAAAAATCAAACCTCCAAATGGAATGAAGATTGTCAAAGGGCATTTGAGAAAATTAAACAATACTTGCAAGAACTACCGATTTTAGTCCCACCAGTACCAGGAAGGCCTCTCATTATGTATCTAACAGTACTTGAAAGATCAATGGGTTGTGTACTGGGGAAACATGATGAATTGGGGAGAAAAGAACATGTCATTTACTACTTGAGCAAAAAGTTTACGAATTATGAGGTCAAATACTCATTGTTAGAACGCACGTGTTTTGCTTTGGCTTGGGCGGCTCATCGTTTGCGACAATATATGTTGTATTATACAACTTGGTTGGTGTCTAAAATAGATCCAATCAAATACATCTTTGAGAAACCAGCTCTCACAGGAAGAATCACACAATGGCAAGTTCTTTTATCTGAATACAACATCATCTATGTCACCCAAAAAGCGATAAAAGAAAGCGCACTAGCCGACTACTTAGCTAATCAACCATTAGAAAGCTACGGGTTGATGCAATGCGATTTTCCAGATAAGGATATAATGGCATTAATCAAAGATAAAGGGACGTCAAGAGGCGAGAAGTGGACTTTGCTATTTGATGCAGCCTCTAATGCATTAGGGCATGGAATCGGTGATGTGCTAATATCTTCTGAAGAGAAGAGAAGCTTATCCCCATTACTGCTAGGCTATGTTTTGACTGCACAAATAATATAGCTGAGTATGAAGCATGCACCATGGGAATACAAGCAGCGATAGAATCAAAAGTAAGAATTTTAGAAGTATATGGAGATTCAGCTTTGGTGATCAATCAACTGAAAGGGGAATGGGAGACTCGAGATTCCAAATTGATTCTGTATCGTAACTACATAAAAGAGTTGTCTGAACAATTTGAGAAGATTACCTTTTGCCATATCCCTCAAGAAGATAATCAGTTGGCCGATGCGCTGGCAACCCTATCCTCAATGTTCAAGATTGATAATGATAAAAAGATGCCACTTATAAGGATGACTAGGCAAGATTGCCCATCATACTGCTTAACGATGGAAGAAGAGCATGACGGAAAACCATGGTATCAAGATATTAAATCTTTCATTAAAAGCAGGGAATACCCACCCAGTGCTTCAGAAAATGACAAAAAAACCATAAGGATATTAGCAATAGGTTTCTTCCTGAATGAGGATGTATTATACAAAAGAAATTATGATGCAGTGCTTTTGAGATGTATTGATATACCAGAGGCAAAGAGGATCATTGAAGATGTGCATGAGGGTATTTGTGGAACACATGCAAATGGGCATGCCATGGCAAGAAAGATATTAAGGGCAGGGTATTATTGGTTGACAATGGAATCTGATTGCATTAATTATGTGAGAAAATGCCACAAATGTCAAATATATGTTGATAGGATCCATACACCACCTATACCTCTAAATGTCTTATCGGCACCATGGCCATTCTCAATGTGGGGCATGGATGTTATAGGCCCGATCGAACCAAAAGCCTCGAATGGGCATCGTTTCATCCTGGTTGCAATTGATTACTTCACAAAATAGGTTGAAGCTGCTTCTTATGTTCACGTAACAAAAGGAGTGGTGCTAAAATTTATCAAGAAGGAATTAATTTGTCGCTACGGTATACCTGAGAGGATCATTACGGATAATGCGATGAATTTGAACAACAAGTTGATGACGGAACTATGTGAAAGATTTAAGATAAGACATCATAACTCATCCCCATATCGCCCGAAAATGAATGAAGTGGTTGAGGTAGCCAACAAAAACATCAAGAAAATCATCGAAAAGATGACCGTATCATACAAGGATTGACATGATATGCTTCCTTTTGGTCTTCATGGCTATCGCACGTCAGTCCGCACTTCTACCGGGGCAACTCCTTTTTCACTAGTTTACAGGATGGAAGTTGTGTTCCAATTGTGGTAGAAGTACCCTCATTAAGGGTGATGATGGAGGCAGAATTAGAAGAAGCCGAATGGACACGAGCGCGATATGATCAATTAAACCTTATTGAAGGGAAAAGACTGGTTGCATTATGTCATGGCCAACTCTATCAAAGAAGGATGATGAGGGCTCACGCCAAGAAAGTGCGACTGCGTCAATTTCAAGAAAGAGATTTGGTGTTGAGAAAAGATCTTACCAATTCAAAAGGATCATCGTGGGAAATGGACTCTGAACTATGAAGGACCTTATGTGGTAAAGCGAGCTTTTTCTGGAGGAGCACTGATCCTTGCTAAGATGGATGGAGAAGAATTATTACGTCATGTAAACTCAGATGTAGTCAAAAAATACTATGCATAAAGGGCATGCTTGTATTTTCTTTCATTCAATCAATGAAGTTGCTTTGTGCCATTTTTCTTTCCTTCAAAAAAAAAAGAATAATTGACCCGCTAGGTTGAAAACCTGAAAAGGCCACCTTGGCAAAAGTTAGGGTTCCAAAAAGAGGGAAATGGCTCGTTTGGTTGAAAACCTGAAAAGGCAACCAAGGCAAAAATTAAAGCGAAAAAAAAAATGAAATGAAGTGACTTAGTAGGTGAAAAAGTTGAAAGAAAGACATAAGAGAAGTCAAGGTCAAAGAGAGCAACACAAACACTAAATATGATGGAAGCTTTCACGGGAGTGAGAAATTTAAAGAAGTAGTCAATTATGCAAAAGGGGTCAGATGATATTCAGAAGAGACAATTATAGGTGTTTTCAGAATCATATATTGGGGTAGCTGTCGTTATTCATCTTAAAAGTTATCATCGAAAGAGCTAGAAATCTTATTCTACCTTCTTTTGTCGTTGATTTCACAATGCCATTATTGTGCCTTTTTCCATTTGAATGTTTAATCTTTTCCCACTTGGCCTATAACTATTTTCACCTGATTGTAACTCATTTTGCTAATTGAATATGATTTCTCATTATGATTATATACTGAAATGTGAAACATGTGTTAACTTTGGCTAAGCATATCAAGAATTAAGTATGTGAAATTCAAGAGCTTGTAGGGAACACACTGAATTCCCAAGCATATATCAGTTAAGCAAAAGATTGACCTTGCAGAAGAGGAGTTATCTCAAGAGTAATACTATTGGTTATCACTTCGTCTCATAAGTGAAAAACATGGATCCAAGAGTGGGCTTTATCTTTTTATCGACGATTAAGATTTCGCTATTGTTCATCCTTGACATTGTCCGAACCAGACACAAGAATGAACAGAAAGAAGAAAAAGAAAAATACACAGACACAAGAGCAATACTCTGAGAAAAATAGATAGCGATACACAGACAAAATGAGAGAAAATCTTAAGCAAAAATAGAGAGAAGCAAATAGAGTAAAATTTCGGAACCAAAGAAATAGGGAAAGAAACAACAACAAGGGGTAGCACAAAGTAGAAATTCCAAAATTTCTATAATCACAGGTAACAATATTTGTTTCATGATTCATTCTTTTTCTTTCCTAAACTTCATTTTTGTTGCACTACTGACACCCACACACAAAGTATATCCAATATATATATATATATATATATATATATATATATATATA
>QAOA01003244.1:2578-42715 GCA_003255065.1 Cercis canadensis | reverse complement strand
TTTTTTTTTTTTTTTTTTTTTGGTTTGGGTTTTATTTCATTTGGGTTGATGCATGTGTTATTTCGTTTGGGCCATTGAAAATTGTTGCGCCAGCCTATTCTTCTTCCTTGTATGCTGTTTTATTTGTCAGCTTGGGCCAAATTCGTGGGTCATCTTCATTTGCTGATTTATTGAGCCATTTTGTTTGTTGAATTAGAGTTTTATCTTTTGGGTTGTTATTTATTTGAGTTGATAACTTGTTTGGGCTTGTTTATTTAACATGCTGCTTTTTATTTTTTTCCTTTGATGTTGTTTTAGTAATTAATTAGGCTAAAATAGAATTTAGCCCAAATATGTATATTTGTTTATTTTTGGTTATTTTAATTAATTTATTTATTATTTATAATCTTTATTTTATTTCTTTACTTATCGTTATTATTACTCTTTATCTTTGGAATCATTATGTGTTTTATTTCCTTTATTTTTGCATAGTTTTATGCCTTTGGTTCTTTTAATTCTATAGCACTTTTCCATTTTTATTTTTGGAGTTGAGTATATCTTTTACTTAAGAGCTATATTATTTAACGTATTTAGTTTTAGCTTTCTTTTGGGTTCATTTATTTAGGACTCATGTTTCATTTTTAGTCATTCTAATTTTTTTATTTTATATTTTTATTTTGTCTTGTTCTTTGCATATTGTTATTATTATTGTTATTTATTTATTTTTTTAAATACTAATTTATTTTGTCTCATTTATTTTACATGTATTATGAATTTTGTATTGTACATAGTCATTTTCCTTTTTAAAGAAAATTAAAGTCCGACAACGGATTAAGTTAGGAAATAATTATGTTGACAATTGTTTCCTAATGTTCCTGAGGTGAGGGATAATTTTTTTGGTTATGCCAGAAGTACTAGTGTGGCCAATAAGATTCCCAATATTGCTTTATCTTTTTAATTAATATTTTTCTAGCATTTATTTGTTGCATTAGGATACATCTCATTACATTTTATCATTGTTTTTACTTATGCTAGATTGAGATTACCGACGAGGGAATAGTCAAAATTTAGCTATAATGATGGCGATATTTTGACATTCCGGAGGTAAAGGGGTTTCTCTAGTTTTGCCAGAGGTACTGGCGGAGCTCGAGGCTAACTCTTGAGAATGATTTTTTCTATACATAATTCTTCAAAAAAATGTTATCTATGCATAATATTATGCTTTTATTTACCTTAAAATGTGGATTAAAGTACCGACGATTGAATAATTGAAGATAGCTGTAATGACAGCGACTCTTTGACATTCCGGAGGTGAGGAGTGTCCCTTCGGCCTTTCCAGATGTACTGGTGGGCTAAAGAANAGATGTACTGGTGGGCTAAGGAAAGACCTTCAATAAAAAAAATCTTTTTCCACAAATCTCAAATTCATTTTCTAACATTTATAATAAATTGCATTTCATACATTTTCTACTTATTACTCATAAATGTTAAAATTTGTTTATGACAGAATAGATTAGGGGAGGATTGTAATGGCAATCACGAACTCCACCTAATAGTCTTAAAGCATCCTTTAGGTTTTTCCAGAAGTGCTAGTAGGGCCTAACAAAATTTTAATCTATTTTATAATGTTAGGACTAACTTAATTCATTTAAAAAAAATGATAACTAGTGATTAAATGGGTAACCGTTCTAAGAACGGACGTTGTAGGGTGCTAATACCTTCCCTACACGTAATCAACCCCCGAATCCAAGTTCTGAACATAGACCAAATTATTTAGGTGTCCAATCGCACCATTCCATTTGCTAAAAATGGAATAAAACGATTGGTGGCAACTCCATTCTTTTGCATCATATCATTACATCTTTATCTTTTATTTTTCTCATGAGGGGGCTTCGCCGCTTTACTTCGCGCTCCCGAAAAGGGATGTTGCGACAAAATATATAACAAAACATTACTTTTCTAATGGCAACTGAATTTGATGGGTAGAATAAGCAAATGTTTACCCCAGAAGTAACATAAACTGCATGCCATTTTTTAATATATTTAAAATTTTGAATTTTTGGAAATTGTACAAGTACTCCTAGTTGATTAGCAACCTAGGAGATTGCGCAACCACCAGGAGGAGAGACCAGAGGACGGCCACCCAAACCAACGCCATGAGCCAGGGAAGAGTGCAGAAAAATATATTAAAATATTTGACGAATAATGGTATGTTTGTTTGAACCAGTTAAACTCAAATTTTATTAACTGTTTGAGTATTTAACCAGGATGAGGTAACTTGATTTTTTGAGATCTTCAATGGTACTAAAATCAGGGTTTGTTTGGTTTCTTCTAGAACTCCCCAATGGGGACAGAAGTAGCACCAACCCTTACTTCTAATGGGCATAGCTTAGCAATTTCTACTAAATTATCTCATTCATAACTTAGGCCCCGTTTAGATAAACAGTTTATTTGCGCTTATATAAAAAGGTTTTATATGAGGAGCTTTTATACCATAAGCTCATTTAAAATTAAACTATTTTATGTTTGGATACATAATGAAAGGTTGGGTTTTTATGGAATTTATATTATTCATGGGGATATAATTGTCTTATAAATTTCAAAATCAGCTTGCTAGTCATGAAAGAAATCAACTTTCGCATGAGGATGTTTTAATAAACCTAAAAAATTGCTTCATAAAATAAGTTAAAAATAATTTTTTGAGAGTTAATAAGCTACTTATATAAGTTGATCTAAACATCATTTTGCTTACATAAAAGCACTTATACTAGTAGAGAAACTCTAATAAGCTGTAAGTTATGCTATCCAAATAGGTCTTAATATTCCATCTGATTTGATTGCGTTTACTAACAGAATAAGTTAATATTCTAACAGAATATTCATTTTAACCTTTAATAAACTAAGGTTTAAACCCAGCTCATCAGCCCATATAGAGCTCCGCAGATGACGCTTCCAATGCTCAAGTCAGTCAAAAGGTATCTACAAGAGGTTGAAGTCCATTGGATCTTGATGCTTTGTTCAAAACAGACTTGTGATTCATGTGAAGTTGAGAATTCACGTTGAATTCAGTTGGCAATTTGAATAGACAACTGCAATTAATTGTAAGGTGACTATATATGCAAAGCATAATTGTATCAATCATTAAATTATTAATGCATAAGTCAAGTCAGAAACGAAGATTCCAGGAAATTGAACTTGTGCAATATTTATACGCCACTGGAAAGAATATATAACAAAACATTACTTTTCTAATGGCAACTGAATTTGATGGGTAGAATAAGCAATTGTTTACCCCAGAAGTAACATAAACTGCATGCCATTTTTTAATATATTTAAAATTTAGAATTTTTGGAAATTGTACAAGTACTCCTAGTTGCTAATTTTTTGAAATATATGTTGCTATTAACCTGAGTTGTATTGATAGTCACAAGAAATAAAATCTGAAAAAAGACAATTCAGTTTACATTTAATATATTGTAAGTGAAGTTCCTGTGCAAGATCATGATGTGCGTTTTTTTAGTAGACCACAATCACCACATCATGAAGACTACTTCAACTCCTCTAGTTTGGACTATATATTGTAAGTGAAGTTCCTGTGCAAGATCATGATGTGCGTTTTTTTAGTAGACCACAATCACCACATCATGAAGACTACTTCAACTCCTCTAGTTTGGACTATATATAGACAAACATACGTGCACCTAGTTCCGCACACATTTGTGGGCAATGTACCACAATCACCAAGAAACAGCGACATCAGAATTTGAACCAAGAGTACTGCTCAATGCTTCCTCAACCCTAAAGAAAGGTACATGAGTAGTTAGGATATACATTATTTCTTGAAATCAATCAAATATATTATTTTTTTTACTTACATTTGTCTCATGCTAAGTAAACTATTTAGCTTTCTTCTTTAACTGTCCATAGCATATATTCGACTATAACTCCATGTTTGCATGTATTATATGGGAAAATATAAACACTAGATTGGAAATATGGAATAAATATGTTATTTAACAATAAATCCTTCAACTAAGAAATCACTAATACATTTAACCTTATAGGCAAGTAGATATCGAGTTATTACTTGTACGTCAGTGATGTTTATATGGATCATAAACTTTCATATTTGCAAACTTAACACTATAGATTCTCCTTTATTATCTCAATGTGTGAGACCGACGGGAAAGTTAAATGTTTTTAGCACTTTTAAGTTCAGGTTTTGAAGGAGCATTTATTTCTTCTCAACTTTTCATGTCACGTTTAATAACTAACATGTAGATGCTTTAGAAGACAGGGGTTAAGAACCATTCTGCACGCAAAAGTCTTTTAGGCTTGAAGTGTAAACAAAATATAGGCTCACTTATACTTTATACGAAAATTTTAATTTAATTAAAAAAGAGTGGGTAGAATGATTTAATCTCTTAACCATTTAAACAATTATACTTAAATAATACATCAAACCGGTGCCCAAGCCCGCAATCAAAACATTTAAATATCTTTGACTTAGTGATAGGAAGATGGCAAGTTATAGGTCATTAGTCGTATATTTTTATTTTTTTTACATACAAATAAAGTCGTATAGTATAATTGTAAAAAAAAAAAATTATTTACAGCAAATGGAAGTCCTATTCAAGTTCCCAAGAGAGAAGAGAAGAACCCCTATTCAAAGTCATTTGATTGACGCATGCATAATTCAAATAATAATTTCTTTTTTTTTTAGTACTTTTAACTACAACTTTTAAATTCAAACACAAAACTTATAAGTTCTTATGACGACCAGTATCACTCAACTACAAGTTGTTCAGTTCATTTTTCTATATAATTTGCTGTATTATAACTTGATATCAAAGACAACCAATTCTAAACCAAAACTAACAATTGGTTCTCACCATCTTATTACAAAATATTGTGAATAATATTACTTCTAGCACACATAGTTGGCCACATTTCTCACTATTGTAATGTCTAATTGAATCTAAATCATTCATAGAATAGGATATATGATAAGATTAGTTAAAACTGTAAAGTACAGGATAAATTGAAACTGAAGTTATGAAAAATAATAAAAAAGAGTAAAGAGCGTATTATCCTTTTTACTATGTTTATAATTTTTTTGACAAGTGGCAAAATTAATTAGAATGAACTGCATTCCCAATCATTGATATTGATGGGATTTAAGCTTACAGATTTGAGCTCAATTCGTAATTGATTATTCTTTTAAAAAGAATGAATTAATCAACTATAATTTATGAGATGAAAACCTTTGGACCATTACATCTTACAAATAAAGATAAAATCTCATACAAATTCATAGACAACATTTAAGAAAAAAAACCATAAAATAAAATTAAAAAATAAGATAGTAAATAGTTGATAAGCCCTGAAAAAGTGTTAAATCTACATTACTCTATTTTATTCTAAACATAAGCACTATTTGAAAGTTTTGGAATATAATTAAAACAAGTCAGATAGTGAATAAATGGTTGTAGTTTCTTTTTTCCATGAATAAACTGGGAAAACTTAAAATTGCCTACTGCTGAAGTAGTATGTGGCCAAGAGAAAAACTGAAAAAAGCCCATGAGAGAAAGACACCAAAAAAACATGTGCTGACAGTGCTGTTATACCCCAGAATCAGATTGCTACTCTTCCCTCCTCAAACCCCAAGTCAAAGGGATTGCTGGGTCAAAGTTAACCCCTGGTTCCCCTCCTATTTCAAACTCAAAATCCCAGACAAAGGAAAGGACTCACTTATTCCTTTTCTATCATTTCCTTTTTCCCCAGAAAATCAACTCTCAAACACACTTTTTAATTAGTAACAGATCACGTCTGAAATATCTTTATTATATCAAAGGGGTGGTTGTGGTCTTCATTTCCATAATAGCTTCAGTCCTCGCTGCTAGCTTGTTTGAAGACGTGAAAGGACATTTTTTTTCATGAACAAATTAAAGGGGCATAATACAAGAAACTATACAGCAAGTAGCAACCATACGAGCTAAACTAAGACCAGCTAGATGATCAGCAACCTAGGTGATTGCCGCAACCACCAGGAGGAGAGACCAGAGGATGGCCACCCAAACCAACGCCATGAGCCAGGGAAGAGTGCAGAAAAATATATTAAAATATTTGACGAATAATGGTATGTTTCTTTGAACCAGTTAAACTTAAATTTTATTAACTGTTTGAGTATTTAACCAGGACGAGGTAACTTTATTTTTTGAGATCGTCAATGGTACTAAAATCAGGGTTTGTTTGGTTTCTTCTGGAACTCCCCAAGGGGGACAGAAGTAGCACCAACCCTTACTTCTAATGGGCATAGCTTAGCAATTTCTACTGAATTATCTCATTCATAACTTAGGCCCATTTAGATAAACAGTTTATTTGCGCTTATATAAAAAGGCTTTATGTGAGGAGCTTTTATACCATAAGCTCATTTATAATTAAACTATTTTATGTTTGGATACATAATGAAAGGTTGGGTTTTTATGGAATTTGTATTATTCATGGGGATATAATTGTCTTATAAATTTCAAAAACAGCTTGCTGGAAATCAGCTTTCGCATGAGGCTATTTTAATAAACCTAAAAAAGTTGCTTCATAAAATGAGTTAAAAATAATTTTTTGAGAGTTAATAAACTACTTATATAAGTTGATCCAAACACCATTTTTCTTACATAAAAGCACTTATACTAGTAGAGAAACTCTAATAAGCTATAAGTTATGCTATCCAAATAGGCCTTAATATTCCATCCGATTTGATTGTGTTGACTAACAGAATAACTTAATATTCTAACAGAATATTCATTTTAACCTTAATAAACTATGGTTTAAACTTATGAAGCACCGAAACGTGGAATTAGAGAGCGTACCCGTTTCGGGTATGTATCTGAAACATGAGACGTGTCCCGCCTCACAAAACGCCTACCAGCTTTTTTTTTTTTCGCTCTGCAAAAAATGATTAATGGCTTAGAGAGAGAACAGGAGAGAGACACGGGGGGAGGGGATGGGGCTCTAGTTCTCTAGCCAAATTAAGTTGCTGAATTTTCCTTTGCTTTCTATCTCCTTTGCACATACTTTGGCACTTATTCCACGTTATTGTACTAAAGTCTTCATGACTTAAATAAATCTACACAAGTAACAAAAACACATAATTTAACATTAAAATTCCTTAAGAAACAAACAAAATACTAAACTAAAGATACATAAAGAGTGGATATAAAATCCACTCAACAAGCACCAAACTTGTACCTTTTTACCANGAGAGAGAGAGAGAGAGATCTGATTTTTTTTTTTTCAAAAAATGAACGACAAAAAAAATAGTTGTGTTTTATTATAATAATTTTTTATTTTTGTTAAATTTTTCATTTTAAATTGAGTATGTGTCAATTTTATTTGATATATGTATATAATTATATAAATTTTATATATATATATATATGACGTGTCGAACCCGTACTCTAATTTTTTGAAAAATGTCGTATTGACGTTTCGTATCTAAACCGGATACGAAACTCATATCCGTACCCGTGCTACATAAGTTTAAACCCAGCTCATCAGCCCATATAGAGCTCCGCAGATGACGCTTCCAATGCTCAAGTCAATCAAAAGGTATTTACAAGAGGTTGAAGTCCATTGGGTCTTGATGCTTTGTTCAAAACAGATTTGTGATTCATGTGAAGTTGAGAATTCATGTTGAATTCAGCTGGCAATTTGAATAGAGAACTGCAATTAATTGTAAGGTGACTATATATACAAAGCATAATTGTATCAATCATTACATTATTAATGCATAAGTCAAGTCTGAAACGAAGATTCCAGGAAATTGAACTTGTGCAATATTTATACGCCACTGGAAAGAATATATAACAAAACATTACTTTTCTAATGGCAACTGAATTTGATGGGTAGAATAAGCAATTGTTTACCCAGAAGTAACATAAAATTCCTGCCATTTTTTAATATATTTAGAATTTAGAATTTTTGGAAATTGTACAAGTACTCCTAGTTGCTAATTTTTTGAAATATATGTTGCTATTAACTTGAGCTATATTGATAGTTACAAGAAATAAAATCTAAAAGAAGACAATTCAGTTTACATAATATATTGTTAGTGAAGTTTCTGCGCAAGATTATGATGCGCGTTTATACAGTAGACCACATCATGAAGACTATTTCAACTCCTCTAGTTTGGACTATATATAGACAAACATACGTGCACCTAGTTCCGCACACATTTGTGGGCAATTTACCACAATCACCAAGAAACAGCGACATCAGAATTTGAACCAAGAGTACTCCTCAATGCTTCCTCAACCCTAAAGAAAGGTATATGAGTAGTTAGAATAAACATTATTTCTTGAAATCAACAAAATATATTAGCTTTTTTTACTTACATTTGTCTCATGCTAAGTAAACTATTTAGCTTTCTTCTTTAACTTTTCATAGCATATGTTCCACTATAACTCCATGTTTGCATGTATTATATGGGAAAATATGAACACTAGATTGGAAATAAGGAATAAATATGTTATTTAACAATAAATCCTGCAACTAAGAAATCACTAATACATTTAACCTTATAGGCAAGTCCATATCGAGTTATTACTTGTAATTCAGTGATGTTTATATGGATCATAAACTTTCATATTTGCAAACTTAACCCAATAGATTCTCCTTTATGATCTCAATGTGTGAGACCGAGGGGAAAGTTAAAAGTTTTTAGCACTTTAAGTTCAGGTTTTGAAGGAGCATTTATTTCTTCTCACCTTCTCATGTCACGTTTATTAACTAACGTGTAGATGCTTTAGAAGACAGGTGTTAAGAACCGTTCAGCACGCGAAAGTTTTTTGGGCTTGAAGCGTGAATAAAACATAGCACAGGCTACCATGTTAAGAACTGATTCAACTCAAAAGTTTAAATTGTTAGGTGAAGGTTCAAGAATGGTTTTATATTTAACACACCCCCGCACGTGAAAGTCTTTTGAGCTTGAAGTGTGGACAAAGTACAGACTCACTTATACCATGTGCTGAAATTTCAATTTAATTGAGAAAGTGAGGTCGGATGGATTCAATCTCCTAATCACAAGGTTAAAGAGGCTCTGATACTATGTCAAGAACCGATTCAACTGAAAAGCTTAAGCTGTTAGGTGAATGCTCAGGAATGGTTTTATATCTTACACACCCCTGCAAGCGAAAGTCTTTTGGGCTTGAAATGTAAACAAAACACATGTCCACTTAAACCTTGTGCAAAAATTTCAATTTAATTGAGAAAGTGGAAGTAGAAGGATTTGATCTCCTGACCACATGGTATCAGAGCCTCGTTGATAAAACTGTCAAGAGATCAAATTCTTCTGCCCCCACTTTCTTAATTAAATTGAAATTTCAGCATAATGTATAAGTGGTATGTGTTTTATCCACGCTTCAAGCCCAAAGAGTTTTCGCATGCAAAGTCAGGTTAGATATAAAATCATTTATGGGTCTTTACCTAACAGCTTAAACTTTTGAGTTGAATCAGTTCTTAACAACAAAAAGCTATGGAGCTTTAATTATTATACTATTTTCTGTTTCATTTCCTGTTTCATTTGCTATAATATGCCGATGTTTTAATTAAAAAAAAAAAAAACTTACACCAGTGTAAATTGATCTATCCTTACACAAACACGCATAGAGCATTGATGTTTGGTCAAGCAATTTTTTCTAGGGTTCAAAATTTGGTATGTTGTGGGGAAAGTAGAACACAAATCAGTAAAATTTATAATATTGTGTTTTCTTACAAACAAACATTTGAAGATCATTGTTTTCAAACTAGATAAACCTGTCAAAGTAAGATAATTTTATATTTCAAAATAGATTTTAATGTAAAAACATAAGTTTAATTAATTTTTATCATTTTTATATAAGTTATTCATGAAAACTTTATCTAATATAAAGATTATCAGTAAGATATTTTTAAATAAAATGCTTATCTTCGTATAAATCAAGCCGCTTTTATGTAAAACTTTGAACTGATCCAGCGGCAGTGGATAAAATAAAAATCAATGAAACAAACTTGTAGGTATCATTTTCTATACAAGAGTAGTTAAACATACAAATTCACTTGAGTGCCTATACTATAGAAGTGTCATTAGTGCCACAACCACATGTCATTTTTACCAATATCTATCTATCTTTTTATTTATCTATATATATTGCTAATAGGCAATTCATTGAACCAATAGAATGGTAAACAACTCTTTCAACAAATATGGGTTCATTACACGGAAATTAACTAAACCATCGGCGTTTAAATTTTTTTGAATCTCATCTAGGTCTGCTTATTTTAATTTCATGGCTCTGAATTAGTGTCTACGAGACTCCAGTTAAGACATGTTATATGGAGCCCGGGCTATCTATATTTAGTTTCTTAATCTTGTTAAATCAAGGGGTTAAGAACTCTGGGTTGAACCTCTCCTATCTGGAACTCTGGGGGTCTGTTCATTGGGCTGTAGTGAGCTACTTGTATATATATATATATATATATTGTTACATCAAAGTGCAATGCACTAAAGAAAATGAATAGAAGTTTATAGAGAGAACAGAACCCTCACATTAAATTCTCTAATTTCTATTATTAGAGGTTGTGACATTAGACCCAAAGTTTAATTGCATTTTTGTATGTAATTAAGTGTAACCAAAATGAAAAGTGTCCATGCATTGCTCAATGTGTGATGTAATAAAAACACCAAATGCAATTTAATACTTTTTTAAATATTTTTTCCATTACCCATTGCTTAAAATTATCAAGTACATTCTGAATTTGATTAAATCATGTGTATCCACTTTAAATTTCAAATTCTAAAATGTGCTTGGTAGTTAGCGATGAAAAGTAGGATTGGGGGAGAATTCAAAATTAATGAGGAAAGAAATTATATGTTTATTTGGCAAGAATTGTATAGGATATGACCATTTAATAACAAATTTCCGTTTTGAAAGAAATTTGATTCACAAGTTGGAAAATATGAGATAAACACACTATAACATAGCTGCCAATCCGCCACCCTTCGTTCTCTCTTGAACCAATAGTTGTGGCCAAGGAATGCGAGCGGGATTAGTCTCACAATAAAAGTGTCAAAATCATCTTATGAGAAACAAAAAAAAAAAAAAAATATATATGATGTTTTGAGCTCGGGCATAAATTATTATTTTTAATTATTTGAACTTTATTACTAGAACTAAGCCCTTGTCCTTCCTTTTTCTTATATTTATTTATGTATTCATTTATTCCTTCGCCCCCTTCGTAGGAGCTCAGCATATGTAAAAGTTTCCTTGTCAGTTGGGCGAAGGTAGAAATGCTTTTGCGGCGTGCTCAATCATCCAAATGGATAAGAATTGATCACTTCTCAGGTAATTCCTTCAACCTCTACGCTACTAGTAAGCAATATGAACTTTAAGAATCAATTTTATATGCTAGTAATAGACAATATTAAGATGACGAAAAGTTCTTACATACATCTTAGGTTTCGTGTACATTAGTATTAACATTCTTCTAGATTGTAAGATATTTTATGTTCCACATCAAATTTGCGATTAATCTTATCTTATCCCTCTCCCTCTGACCTGGATCACCCATGGAAATTGTCAAATTGATGACCATAAAATGTATAAAAGGTGTTTCCTCGTAATTGATCATTTTTTTTCTTATGTTGATGAATAAAAAATGCTTAGGTGAATGGACATTAACGTACATAAGTGGATTTGATCTTTTCTTGTTTGTGCCCTATATAATGTATTGGTTGATTTTGTTAGTCCTTTTTCCCCTTGCCCTTCGTTAGTCGTCATTAGTTAAAGAAAAGTGGAAACAAAGGGTATCACTTGCAAAAAGAAAAAATACTTGATTAGAAAACTATAATTGTCAGTAATTGATCCCGTCCAATTAATTTAGTTCAAAAATTAACAATGAGATTTATTTAACTTGATTTCGAAAAAATTATTTGGACATTCTCTGTTTTCTAGTGAAACACATAAGCAAAAGACTAGCTTGCCAAACTAATTTAAACTTTACAATTTATAATTCTCTAGAATGGAATGCAATTATCTTTCTCTGTATTATGTTAGCTATGAGTAGATATCAGTAACTGGATTGTTATCATACAATTATCTATGTGCATATAAATACACAGCATGGAAAGTTTTAAACTACAATCATCATTAGGTATTATAAATCAAAATCAAAATATAAATACATGTTTACCAGCTGTCTGAAGAAAAATTTCAAGGTACTTGAAATCTAGAAGTTAATTAAATTCGAAACATTGATCACCTAGATCGTATGCACATTTAGAAATCACCAGTAAATATAATAAAGCAATATACATTTGATAAGCATCCACTAAAATAATTTTAAGAGTTTGATTGAGTAAATTCGTATTGTAATTTAGATCCATCAATTACTCGTTAGTCATTTTTCTTTCTTCCTTTCCTTAACTTTTACTGCGGTCAGGCTTTTGCCCTTCCTTAAGTTGTTTTTCCAGTTTTCACCAACTTGGACAATGTTAACAACGTATTTTTCCTTTTCATTTTGTTTAGGGGAATCTAATAATCTTACTGTTCCTCTTTCTCTAATTTGATATGCATTTCATTTTATTAATGTATGCTATGTTAGACATAAAACAATTTATGGCCTTCACCAATAAGGGTGTGTTTGGCACAAGTTTTGAGTTTTTATTCTTAGAATGTCACATTCCTACTCATATTATGAGAATGTTGCATTGCCATGTTTCATACATACTTAACATTCTTGGAAATGATGCATTAATTTCCAACGGATGGCAGTGTTCACGATTATGGGTGGTGGCTGGCAACCGCCACCTACAGTGGCCCAATTACATTTCTATGTCATAAAAATCTAACATTCTTGCTACCTCTCTAGGTGGGAATATTTGGTGGGAACATGAGATTAAAATTCATTCTCAAGAATCTCACATTCTCATGCATCTATTTTCGTTGTAGCATATTGTATACAAGATTCCCACTTCACATTCTTGAAAATGTGAAATAGAAACCTTGTACCAAACAGTACATTAAGCTATTGGGAGAGATAGTTCTTGACATGCTACCTCTAAATTCCAGCTCCAATGATTTTGAGAGAAAACAACTGAAATTTAATTCCCCCTAATGGGTATAGGTGACTAAAATCTCATATCAATTATTAGTGAGTTGAAGAGTAGACAAAGGTCCTGAAAATGTCTCTTAAGCATTTGGAATTAGCAGTAAATTAAAGCTCCCCTTTCCCCACTTTCAAGATATGGTTGTCCTGTGCTCCTACATATTACAGATATTTGAAGATATTATAAAATATATTAAATATGAGTTATATACACATAATAATAGTTTCTATCAATTAAATTTACAGTACACAATATGAATAGTTAAACTCAGTTGCATAAACTAAACTTACCTGCATATAAATAAAATGGCGAGTGCATAACCATGTTTTTAATTATGTAATATAAGACATAGTACATATAGTGGTTTCAATTATGATCCCTTCCTAAATATCTTCATCATTCTTTTTCTTTTTTCTTTTTTCGTGATAAAGAGCGTCTGTATTATTTAACTTTTTAAAAAATTAACTATAATTCCTCAGCTTTTGTTCACCAAAAAATATATATATAATTCCTGTCCTGAAAAAAAATGTTGCAAAAGGTTATATCTGTGTGTATGTGTGACCTTGCTCTGATATAGTACCTTAATTAGTAATAAAAACAAAAAAACAAAACAAGGAAAGAAAGACCTTGTACTTTAAACTTGTAAACAGAAATAGGATTATTCATGTTTCTTTTGTAAAACTCAAACTGAGGCATGCTCCAATTTTATAACAGAATCATGGAAAACAAGCATAGAGAATGTGATTGCGATCTGATGATAAGGGTTATTTGTTGGTTTTTTTAAAAAAAAAAATGCAGCAACGTACTTTTGTAACTACTTACCCTGCTAACTTTTTTGTTTTGTTAACGCACCCTTTGAACTTGCAAATAACATATTCCGATAACAATTCAAAGCTTCAATACTGATGGATAATTCATGACTCACAGTGAAGGATCCAGAAATTTTTAGTGGAGGCAATATATACATGTAAAAAATATAATTTTTTTATGTATAATTAAATTCTTTGAATATTAACTTAATTATTTAAATATATATTGATATGATATTTCATAACTATTTAAATATTGATATGATATTTCAGATGAATCCAATTATGTATTTTCACATTTAATCAATGTTTTAAGAAAAATGTTATTTTCATGTCTTTAAGATATTTATTAATCATTGTCACGTTTGATTGTATCTTTTGAAAACTAATTATTATGGTTATTCACATATGTATTTTTTAGATTTTCATGATTAAATTGAGAAGACAATAGACTGTCTTTTGTTTTTCTAGTCATTAACAACAATTATGGGGGCAATTAGAAATTTTTTTTTGGGAGCAATTGCTCTCACGCCCATAAGCATGGATTCGTCCCTGATGACTCAGCTCCACGCAAACCTTCTGTGACTCAATTATTCTAATTATATTCTCTTCATGGTGATGGGCAAATTGAACTAGGGTTTCATCTATTTAATCCATCGAATTAATTAGGGGAACAACAAAAGGATTTCCAGGTCTGGGTTTCCGATTAGTCTTTCTTTGAGTTATGTCTCCAACGTCGGAAGAAGATAGGAAACCTGAATCCCCTAAACCTAATTGGTTCAGAAATTTGTTCTCATGGGTACCATCTGCATCAACCTTCTATCCCTTCACCCAAGCCCCTGCTACTTATGAACCACCACAATCATCCACTGATCTTACCCAAATAGAAGGCCATGTACATGATTATCTTCAAGATCAAAATGAAATTCTGGATTCCTACCTTCTTCACTCCGACACAGAAGAAGCCCTTGTTACCACCACGAACCCAGTCACTGCAAACCCATTGAAACCCTCAGACACAGAAGCTCAGAGCAAGCTTGTAGCCACTGATTCAATCCCTCCGTACCCACCACTCCAGCTTTCCTTATTAGAACACCTTGCGTCCTCACCTTTTTCTTCTTTTTCCTCTTCTTCTGCCATCTTTGATCTAGAAGAGAGCATTCCCTCTGTTCCTCACTCTCCCAACTACTACCAAATCCTAATCACAGCACCTGTGGATGTTTATCAACTGCCCGCTATTGAGGATGATTCAGCGCTGTCATGGCCAGTTTCGTCCAAAGAGTCCTTTCCTTATCGTGCCTCAGCACCCACCACTAAAGTCAGCCCTAACTCCTCCAACCTGAAAACAGAAAAGTCACAGCTACCTGAGGGAAGAGTTCCCAAAAGACGAGAACCGGAGGCAGAGCCACACCACCCAGTTGTTGAGACCATTGATAGGCAGGAACTGGGAAGGCATATCCTAGTTCTTGCGATCCCAATGTTGATGGGTCTAATAACTACTTATAACTACACACTCTCCCTGAACACTGGCATGCTCGTGGTGGCAGTCACCTTATCTTTTGCCTTTGCGGCTATTTTGAATGGCGTTCTCCTAAGGAACTCTTACCCAACAGCTTCTATTGTGATCCTGGTAGCTGGATTGGCCCTGATGCTCTTTGCATTTTTTGCTTTTGTGGGTTGGCTTTTACCGATTAAGCTTGCTGCCATCCCTGCAGTGGCTTTTCTCGTGTCCCTTTTCCCATTTTGTAAAGTTATTGGAGCCCTCATTTGCAGAGAGAAGGTGAAGGATCTTGAGATGGGAGAGATTGAAGAGCCTATCCAGCTATTGGAGTAGTAACTAACACTTGAAGTTCAAATTCAAATATTCTCAAATATCTCAAGTTGTTAGAGCTGTTGTATGTACTGAAAAATATCTTTTATGTTTGTTAGTTTGTTGTATAGGTTTAAATTCAAATTTGCAAAATATTATTCATAATTCTGTAGCATCTTATACTTGTATTTAAAACACCATACATCAATGAAAATAAGCCATTTTTCCACAATTACATTTTGGTTACATGATACGATAGATCTTGAAGCTTTCAACGCATTTTTCCTTTCGATCCTATCATGCCCACTGACACTTCCACTAAAAAAACCCAGCCCTCCCTGGTCAATTTGATTAGAGCTGTCAAACGGGGCGGGGCGGGCCGGCCCGCCTCAACCCGCCACCCAAACGGGCGGGGCGGGCTGAGAAAACCTCAACCCAACCCAACCCACTGTGGGTTGTGGGTTAGGCGGGCCAGCCCGCCAAAAAAAAAATAAATTAGTGACTAATAACAATTTAAATCAATATTAAACACTAAATCAATGATAAATAATTTTTCATCACGTAATTCAAATTATTTAAGAGGACCAAAATTAATTAAATAGTCTAACAAAGTAATAAACAATCATTAAAAAATAAGTCCAAGAAGATTAATACCAACATGACAACATAATTTTTATAATAAAGATTAGAAATTTAAAAAAAAAAAAAAAAAAAAAAAAAAAAAAAAAAAAAAAAAAGACTGGCGGGCCAACCCGCCCCGCCCCGCCACCAACCCACAACCCAAACGGGGCGGGCTCAGAAACCCGCTTCCAAACGGGCCAGCAAAACCTTAACCCAACCCAACCCTTTTGCATGGCGGGGCGGGCCAACCCAACGGGCCCAACCCATTTTGACACCTCTAAATTTGATCCCAAAGATCTCATTCAAATTAATACTATTACTCAACTTCCTATTGAGCTCAATGGGACCAATTATCCTTCTTGGAACAAGGAATTTCATTCTCTGCTTATTGGTCATGACTTACTTGGTTATGTCACTGGAGCTAAGCCATGTCCTCCTCCAACTTTTGATCAAGATGAAGAATCCTGCCCACATTTATTGGGTTCGTCAAGATCAGCTACTATTTCTTGCAATTATCAGTTCCTGTGAAGTTGATGAACGAGATATCATGTCATGCGCTAAAACTTCTGCTGTAGTTTAGACAAAGCTTCAGAAGGCTTATGCCAACCAATCCTGTTGCCGGATCATGTCTCTTAAGGAGCGTTTAGCCTCCCTCATCAAAGGTTCATCCTCTGTTATAGAATATCTTAATACTATCAAAGGTATTTCTGATTTATTGGGTATTCTCTAGATGATATTGATCTAGTTATTTATGCACTTAGTAGCTTGGATTCTAGTTTTTCGTGAGATCTCTATGTCTATTCACGCTCGTGAGACTCTCATTTCTTTTGATGAATTATTTGATAAACTTGTTGATTATGAGTTGTTTCTCCAATGCAAGGAGTGTCTTAATGGTACTGGTCCTGTTACCGCTAATTATGCCAAGCGAAACTACCATTCCTCTTCCAAAGGGCGTCATTTTCATGGTTCTTCTTCTCAGTCCAACACTACTGCAAATGGTTATGCTTTTACTTCTAATCGGAAGATCGAATCCTATCCTGCTTTGTCTAATGGACCTGTTGTTTGTTAGTTTTGTGACAAGAAAGGTCACAGTGCTAAGGATTGTTACAAGATTAAGTGTTATCTACCCAAGCATACATGCCGCTCCTGCTGCTCATATGGCCACTGCTTCCAAACACACTGAAAATGATTGGCTCATGGACTTCTCATCACATTACCAACGACTTCTCCAATTTATCTCTAAAATTTGAGTATGGAGGCACTGATCAACTGCCAACTGCACAGGTTTGCCTACTTCACACATGGGTTTCGCTACCCTTCACACTGCTTCTACACCTTTAAATCTGTCAAATGTTCTTTATGCTCCTTCAGTTAGTCAGAATTTACTTTTTGTTTCCCAATTATGCAAACATAACGTCTAAATTGAATTTTTTCCCTTGCATTTTGAGGTGAAGGCTTCGAGTACTGGGGTGACGTTGCTTTGCAGCCTGAATTAAAATAATGTCTACAAGCTTTCCATTCACCAACACCACTCACCAAAAGTTGCTCATGTCACCATCAAACCCTCTCTCACAATGGAACCATTGTCTTGGTCATCCGGCCTCTCACATTCTTCATCATGTGATTCCGGCATCGTGGTGACTGGTGAGTTCCTCTTCCCCCCCGCCCCCACCTTCCTCTCTCTCTATCTATGTCTGTCTTGATTCCTTGAATGGTGGCTAGTGCCTCTGTGTGCTCTGTTTCAGGATCTAGAAACCATGGAATTTCTTCACTAATTCTACTTGTAATTACACTAATGCTATCGGGAAGGGTAGGCTAGGGGGCGGCCATATATACTGTTATGGAGTAGCCATTTACTTTTTTTTTAAGAAATTCCAAGAGAATAGAATTCCCCAGTTGCTTTGTTTGATGCGTGAAAGAATGAGATTCAAATCAGTGCAACTTGCATGCCCATTTTCAAATGAGATTAAAAGAATTCTTAGGTTTCTACTGCTTTTCTATTTTTTTTCATATTTTATTACTTTATAAATAATATACAAGGTAAATTAAATAATATAAATATATAATTTATATTTATGATAGCATCCAGTTGGAAAGCATGCATCAAACAACTTCAAGAAGAAAACAAAACAACACCATGACCACTAAGCCATTTGCGTGGCGAATTTAAGGTCACTATTCTGTAGCAGTACCATAACAAGTTGTTAAAACCTTCTTTGTCCCAAGAGAAACTCTACACATATGATGCAACCCTACTAATTGAACATTTTCCATGTGAAGCCTTCTTGTCACTCTTATTGTAGAAACCTAGCCTGAAATAATTAACTTCTTTATGTGACTTCACTGATTACTTCGATCCTCCAACCAAGCCAAAAGGACTGGATGTCATATATATGGTTTCTTTTACTAACTTTCTTTTTTAATCTTCAGTAATAGGTAAGCCATGCCCTTTTACTGGTTTTGGCTTTAGTATGACCTTGCAGTTCAGTTTTCTACTCGCCACTACTATATTTGAGCCGTGAAAATTGTAGCCTCCTTGTCAATTGGAAGCACCAATTCCTCATCTAGATAGCAAGAGCTTAGAATGTCAGTTTAACACACTCAATCTTTCATCTTCAGTCCAATCAGTGCTCATCAACCAAAACGGTTTGATGACCAATTTGTTTTTTGAAACACGCCTATAAAAGTATCCATATTTTATTTTGAGTTTTCAAGTACTCGAGCTCCGCCTGATTTTTTAAAATACATAACATTCTTCTTTGTCTCAGAACTTACATTACTGTAATCATTTCTTGGCCTTCGGAAAAATTGATAACTCCAAATTTTTGATAGATTGAGTCTACCATCCTTCTTTTATCTTATGTGAATTTTTGAAGACTTAAAATGCAGTTGGAAAAAACATATATCAAGAAAAAGATTGGAAGGAATATGCTCCTTCAACCTAAGTCTTACAGATTGGAGAGGTTATGGATTTTGAAAGAAGATGTTTAAAGTATTAATTTACTCCAATATCTCAAAGTAATAAGTGTGAAAATAAAAATTTTGAAAAACTTACTATTTAGTAACTAATATATTTTGTGAAAACCAACTTTACTTAGAAGTGCGCCAAATATATATTACACTAACATGCATGTTAGTTTCATGATTTCTTTTTGTCATGAAGAACAAGTGATAATCTGAGCTAAGAAAAATAACGTGAAGTAGAATCTAAAAAAAAAAAAAAAAATTATTTTTTTTTTTTTTTTTTGAATTATATATGTGTTCATGGACTAGGCATTAAAACTTATCCCAACTACGAATGGAAACTTCATTTGCATGAGTGACATTTACTTATGCTAATTTGCAATCCGCTAACTACAGTAAAATATTTCGTTGAATGGCATGTGTTTTACCTCCAACAACTTCACTCTCAACAAACTCAGAATGTATGACTAACTTCACAACAAAGAAACGAGGAAAGGAGAGGCCCATCTCCTTGCAAAATAGAAAACCATTCCTTACACATGTCCAAAACGAATTCCATTTTTTTCTTACTTAATTCTTGCTATGCGATGAATGTTCCAAGTGTATGGTTTAAGCATGAATCAAAAGAAAAGAAAGTTGGTGGAATTAAAATGAGAAAAGAGAAACACAAATTCATGGAAGAATCAAGGATTACAGATTTACAGCTTTTAGGAAATTGTAACCCTAGTATTTAAAATGGCAGCAAAAAGAATTGTTTCTGGCTAGTATAAATGTTGTGATTACACATAACCTCCCCTATCCCTCATTTGCAGTACATAAGTTTCCCATTCATTTACACTTGCTTGAATACCTCTTTCCCTAACAAATTGTTTTTACCACTTAGGGTCATGCTTTCTCTCATGGCAATGCATCTCACGAGAGACAATTATATTCTTTCCAATTACTAAATGAGTAAAATATATTTTTCGTCTTTGAATTATTTCTCAAATGTCATTTTAATCCTTGATTTATTTTTTATATCATTTTCCTCAAAAAATCACATTGTTCGCCAAATCAATCTTTCATAACACTAAAAATGATTATTTAAATGACTGATTTAACGGATAAAATTATTATTTAAGGATTAAAGTGACACAAAAAATAAATCAAGACTAAAATGACATTTGAGAAATAATTCAAAAACAAAAAAAAAGTATTTAAATTTTACTAAATCAACATATTTGTACATTTTCTTTTTAAAAGATCTTGTGTTCATTAGAAATTTCACACCTTAATAGCTATCTTTCATCTTCAGGTTTATAAAACAGAGTAACGAATCAATTTTATAATTGAAAATAGAGAAGGAAAAAAAGAAAAAGAAATATTTGGACATTTACCAAGCATTTTCTCCAGACTCATTAATTATCAAAGATTTTTATCTGTTTCATGTTGATTATTACAATTTTGACTTACCCCCAAAACAAAAACAAAAAATATTCAGTTCCCATTGATTTTACTCAAGATGAACCCTTTTATAACCCAATCGTCCTAGGTTAACTTGGACTGCAAGTAACTGAAGCCGAATCGAATTAAGAAATTGTGTGTACCACCTCTGAATTGCTAAACAAATATGACTATACCAATTAGGCCAATACTGTGCAAACTGAATCTGAACAGACCAAAGGAGACAATCAAATATGTTGAAACAAGGGAAACTAGACGGGGCATCTAGCACCGTATCACCACCGTGGCCGCGCCAAGGTGGCGTCGGCCCTACCTAGGTGGCCAGCCAACCCATCAAGCCCACCAGGTGGCTAAACCTTCAGCACCACATGCCACCCATGGATAAGACACTTACATGCATGAGCCACTAAAGGAACACCTTTCTCCCACGAGGACGAGCCTCAATGCTCAAACCCATAATCTCATATAGGGACCTATTTTTATGTATCTATAAGAATACTCTCGATGTATGTAAGTATTTCTTCCGTCTCAAAGACACAAAACAACTTTGAACCCCACCTTTCTACTGCAAATAATAATAATAATAAAACAAATAAATAAAAGATAGCTTTCAACCCATTCATTGGGTTGAGTTGTGGCTAGTATTGGGATCTATAATGTGAGTCCAATTTAGTTGTAAACTCCAGTTTCTTTTCGTACAAATTTATTGGTGGAATGCCACAACCTCATAACATTAACAATCTGACAAGACATTGCTACATTGTCCTATCCCTTTGTCCTCATTCTTTAGTGCTAGTGCCATTGTTTCTTCAACAAAATATCTCCTCCTGTCAAGTGAGGAATTTTGTGACAAGAATCTTCATTACTCATAGATATGGTTTAGTTCAAATCACCTAACTTCACACTCACAAGGCCATTGGAACATTTTTATAGAACAAAAAAAAAATCATGAATATGATTTGATTGATAATAGAAAATAGAGGTGATTATTTATGGCCCAACGACCAAGTGACATGCGCTTAACAAAGTGTAATAATGTGTGATATGTTACATATAAAATTATTCATGAACCTTCGCTTAATAACTTCAACTTTTTGGTTGAATCATTTTTTGATATGGTATCAGAGCCTCTTTGACCAAACAGTCAAGAGATCAAATATTTATGCCTTCATTTTCTCAACTAAATTGAAATTTCAACACATGGTATAAGTGTGTCTGTGTTTTGTCCACACTTCAAACCCAAAAGATTTTAGCATGCGGGGGCATANCGGAGGCATATTAAATATAAAATTATTCATGGACGTCATTTAATAACTTAAGTTTTTTAGTTGAATCGTTTCTTGACATAATATGTACTATTTATTATATATTTTCTTTTGGTTGAGAAACGATGTATATAGTGATCTCTCCCTCTTTTGTGTAAGAATTGCGAGACAAAACCGTGTATAGCAAGAACTTAGGACAATGTACCAAAACCTTCCATACCATTTAAATATAAGGGTTTGCCCACTATGCGTATTGGTAGATAATGCACGCATGTGCACATATGTAACTTTTTATAAAAAGTAAATTCTTTGTACTTTTGTTTAACTTTTATCTTATAAAACGTGTAAAAAATTTGTAAAATAACTTTTTGCAAAGATTTAAAAAAAAAACTTGGACTTTCATTAAACAAATTTACAAAATAAGTCATAAATTTAAGGCAAAGTTAAACATATTTACCAAAATCTTGGTATAGTCATAAACAATGTGAACTCCTATAAGTGGCACAAATACATTAAAAAAAATGTTTAATTGTAATTTTAGTCCTCATATTTTAACAACTTGAACTTTCTGGTCCCTCTATTTTTACTATGAACAATTTAGTCCATATATATTCATAAAATATGCAATTTTGGTCCTTTTATCATTTCTTAGATTTAGTTTAAGGTGTAAAGTTCTCCAATTTACTATCTCATCATTTATATTGAACAGTTACGTCTTGTGAATTTACCCACAAAATTTCAGCTCGATCCAACGGTGGGACTTAGCCCAAAATATCAAAACTATAAGTTTTCATCTAATCACAGATCTAGATTCATTCACCATTAGATCGAACTAAAATTTTGCCGGAAGGTTCATAAGACGTAGTTCTTCAATCTAAATGGTGGGATTATGAATCAGAGAATTTTATACTTTAAAATAAACCTAAGAAATTTTAGCTTAAAGACAAAAAGATTAAAATTTCACATTTTATAAATATACTGGGACTAAATTGTTCATTTTTAAAATAGAGGGATCAAAAAGTTCAAGTTGCTAAAATAGAATGACCAAAATTGTAATTAAACCTAAAAAAATGATTACATGTCTCAACATAGCTATATAGTTACTATATTTATATAATCTGATATAATGTATTTTTTCTTATAACATTATGTATATTCATGAGTCATGATTCTATATATCTTTTCTATGTTCATAACTTATTATGATATTATTTTTTAATTTTTTTTTTCACTTTTTATCCAAGATAACAATATATATAAGTACCTAGCCGTCATAAAAAAAATTATGCAGCATNAAAAAAAAAAAAAAAAAAAAAAAAAAAAAAAAAAAAAAAAAAAAAAAAAAAAAAAAAAAAAAAAAAAAAAAAAAAAAAAAAAAAAAAAAAACTTTGCCACTTTCATTAGCCAACACATGAAAAATATTCTACCAAAATCTATATGATCATATTTTGCTTTATCTTTTCTCTTTCTTCTTATCAAGAATTATTAACCAGTACTCTGCAGGAACACTGGAAACCACTTGCATATTTGGCACCCCAATGCTCCAACCAATACCTCAGATCCCCTTTTTTAAAATCTTTTATAAACATAATATTCCAAAAACTTTGAAACCTTTTTCACTAGTTAATAATTAATCATAACATTTAACATATTCAGTATGCATGAGGAGGCATGCCTTAACTTTTCATGACAAAATGAGGCAGCAATTTCTACAGTTTGTTGCATAACATGAAACGATCGACATGGTATCTCTTGCACGTGATAAACAAGGTTAGCAGCACCTTTTTGGTCATGTTGTGGGTGACAGAGCAATGCCAGAGAGTAGAGTCCACAAGTGAAAAAGAAAACCAGAAAGATAGATAGAATGCAAGTCCAAGAATAAGTCCCCACCAAAATTTACAAAAGGTGGCCTAGGGTTAGGAGTTGTTGGCTTGCCAACCCTATCTTTTTATTGGTATTATTATTGTTGATGATAGTGCCCTACCTTGTCACCATTCCATACCCAGAAAAAGGACCCCAATTACTAATAAGGCAACCCCACAACATGCTACCAAATATTGCACAAACCTACACTCAACTCCAACTTTTATCCACCCACAGTGAGCAGCTTAGTCCCACAACTATAAAAGGAACCCTCAATTAGCCTCTTTCTTTTATCGTTTTCCTCCTTTGATTCATTGAAATGTGAAATACTTTTCATAGGGTGNTCATTGAAATGTGAAATACTTTTCATATGGTGGAAAAAAAAAATATACTAGATGAACATGAAATAAATTGAATGAGGTGTTAAGACTAAATACCTTTATGAGAGTGAAGAGGTGCTCACGTGTCAAATCTGCCGACATCAAACAGAAATTCTATTTGTTAATAAGGACATAAATATCTTTAAATTGACAATTAAATTTTTTCAAGGACTAAATTAATTATTTTCGTATAAAATAATTTTACTTGTAAAAAAAGAATAGGCAATATAACTCCATAAATAATATATTTAAAATTTTCTCCTCCGCTATATTTTCACATAATTTACATAATATATACTTTCTTTTATTTTTAAAACTGATGGAGACCTCCCTGGATTTTTAAAAATTGTTATAACTTAGTTCAATCTATTAAATCAATCATTAAATAGATAAAAATGATATAAAATGTCCATAATATTCTTAATTAGCAATTAAATTCTTATCGCAATTATGACAGTTAAATTCTAGTTGCCTAGTTTTTTCTAAAATTGTTCAAATATTGCTGTCAAAATTTAACTGCTAATGAAAGATATTATGAACAAAGACCCAATTGAACTAAATTGTAGCATTATTTCAAAATTTAGAGTAGCTCCATGTAAGTTTCAAAATTTTCAAAAAAAAATGTGTATATTATATGAAAATATAAAGGAGGTTTCTTAGATACTTTTAGTATTTATGTAGTATGTCATACTACATAGGAATAACCAATAAATGAATGACATGTATATAAATTAACTATTTTTAAATTTATTTAAAAAATTAAATAAATTATATTTTATATATAATAAAATATGAAAATTATGTATGTTTGCCATGTCAGTGTAGTATAACATACTTACGTAGTATCATAGAATCCCTGAAATATAAAGAAGCTTTGATACTTTGATACAATACTTTAATCAAAACTGCTTCAAATCGATAAATAATTTTTAAACTACCCATTTGTAAAATATTTTACAAAATTATATTTTTTTAATCATTTTGCCAGAAACTCTGATACATAAGATAACACCTAAGAATATACCACCCACCTATTCACATGGGTCATGTATGATATATCCTTCTCCATTCACCTTTTCAAATGGTCAAACCACAGTAAGTTCAGTGGATGACAAGGACAAACAATACGTCTCTTTCCTCCCTCTAACTATGGAGAAAGTCTACTTACAAATTATAAGAGAGTGTGACATCTAAACTCATACAAGCCTCGAAGAATACAACAATTAATAGCATTACTCTAAATCCGGGCAAATTTACTAAGAAAATGCAGTTTGAAAGACTATTTACTAAAATAGAGCATACAAATAGTGCACTTTGTATTATTTTATTTAAGATACAAAAATAAAATGAGTTACGCTACTTACAGAATAGCGTGATTTTTNATTTTTTTTTATTTGTGACTATCAATAATGTAATCAAAAATATCCTAAATTGGTAAAAAAAAAAAAAAAATTCAAACTATCCTATTTTTGTAAATATTTTACAAAATTATATTCTTTTAGTCATTTGGCCCTAAATCCGAACAATAGAGCCATTACTAAGAAAAATCTATAGACACTCTTCACAGATGTCACGAGAATAGCTTGACTTGGAGAACCTTTAAGATGGGGGTTTATTGAGTTCACTTCAACTAGTTGTTTTTGGTATTGTTTCTTTCATCAGTAAATCACTTCTCATAATGTAAAAACTTTAAAGCTTGCCCACCTAGACATTCATAACTTATAATTTCATTTCCTTTTCATGAAACGTCAACCTAGTCAATGAATAAGTGATTAACATGCTTTTCAAAATCTAAGTGCTTAAAAGACACAGTAGGGGTTCGTAGGCATAATAAAACAAGATTGGAGTGGACGTATGTGCACCTTTAGCCTTGCCATTCATCAAGTAAAACCACTAAAACCAAGGTGGAATGGTGCATGGCCAAAACCAGGAAGAAAACAAAACATACCACTTTTGCATTGATGTTAGTGCAAATGGATTCCTTTTCTATCCTTGGAGGCTTATAGACACATCACATGGCTTTAGTGTCCTCTTCATGTTCAAAAAGTCACATCCTTCCTTGCCGAAAGGTTTTGCAAAAAGACAGAAAGGTCAAGAAAGCTAAACATCATCTGCAGTGTCCTGCATATTTTATTACCACTAATCTTCATGCATGAAAAAGGTTTAGCCAAAAACACGCTTCAGATAAACACATTCTAAGGTAAAGTCTTGAAAAAAGTTTAATTTGGAAATTTGGAAGGAGAGAATGAGAGCTTCACAAGCATTGATTTCCTAACAGATTACGTATTGTATATAATATTGTAGCACAAGGACAAGTTGACATAATTACAGTATTAACTTAAGAATGGTCCTAGCAGGGAAAATAGGGGAACAAAAACAGAAGACTTATAAGTAGCTATAAGCTACAACTAAGTAGCACTTCCACCATCAACAAGGTATGGAAGCAAGGCTAACATTACAGAAACGGACAACAAATGCATAATCTAAGTTGTCCTATCTTTCACCTTCAGTAGTCTAGAGACCCCACAGTTGTTATCCCACTGCTTAAGTTCCTAGGATCCTGACGGCTCACGTAGTCATCACAGATGCCATTAGAGAGCCTCTGAATTGGAACTGAGTTCAGAAGCTCAAGGCCATTGTTGCCGCCCATTTGCTGCATTTCTACGGGGGAAAGTATCTTGATACACCAAACACTATTTACGAATTCCCTGTTCATAAGAAAGATCAAGTAGTTAGAAGCTTGATCATTTCTTTCATTAAAAAAAATGGTACTTATAACCAAAACACAAATCACAACCACCATATGGCAAGCTAATAATAATGAAACTCCATTAATTCTTGAGACTAGGATTTTAGATGAGAAAAAAATTAACATATATTTCAAAAACATATCCCTCGGTTAACTCTTGTTTTCATTTGAAAGAAAAGGGAAAAAGGATAAAAAAACAAGGCAACTGCAGTAGTATACTCACGGCCAAGGGCCATCGCCGAGGAGAAGAACATCATTCTCTCGGTCAACAAATACAAGCTGCCAGCCTGATCTCAGTGGGTCCTCCAACTCGCCTTCAAGGCCAAACATACGAGCAAGCTCACTGCGCAGCTCGGGGTAGCTGCTGAATTTAGTGATATCCAATGATCGTCCGAAGGACCCTGACTTGTAAACCTGTCAAAATAGTATATCAAATAAATATGCAATACTTGCATAAACTAAGAGCACTATGTAATATAAGAGAATGTAAATGAGTAAAAGATAAAATACAGATTTCATTGGAAAACTCACCTTCACAAAGTTTTTGGATGATGGGTTTCCTTGGCCCCCATTTTCTGGAGTCTGAAGGAAGCCCGATTCACCAATGCTGTGTGTCATTCCAGGATTCAATGAAGAATCAGTGCCTGTAGTATTCAGGTAATTAGAAGATTGGAAAGGTATGGCGGTGGAGTCACTGTTGCTGCTAACTGCCTTAAGGGTTGACATCCCATTCTGCATTAGAAGAGATGACGGCTCTATATTGACGCCAAATAAAAGATGGTTTTGTGGATCAGTGCTCCCTTCTTGGTCTATTGAGCACTCCCTGCCAGGAAAGGGTGGCAATGCAATAGCATTTTGTGACATACTGCTTTGTGACTGCCCCAAGTGCTCCACCTGAGGCAGAACACCTTGAGAAGCTCCAGAAGAAAGGAGAGGATCCAATGCAACACGCTTGGAGGGCCAGGTAGTAGAAGTCTGAACAGGTATCCAAGAGCTAGTTCTAGAAAGGTTGAGAAGTTGGGAAGTTTCATCCTGAGGAAATGAACCCAAGATACTGTGCAGGGGAGAGACAATAGCAGTAGTCACGGGGTTCCCATTTGACTCAGAAAAACTTTGCTGGTGACACAGCGAAGAGATAGCTTGCATAGGGGGTGACTGAGGTTGAGGTGCCGAAACAAACTGAGACATTGTAGAGACAGCACTTGAAATCTGCTGACGATCAACCACTTGCTGTTGTTGCTGATGATGATGATGCTGATTGTTGAATGAGTGCTGATGCTGAAGTTGCGGCTGAAGATGTGTCTGAGTTTGAGCCTGGGATTGAGATGGATGCTGATTCTCTTGATTGCTTTGAAACGTCTGCTGAGGTTGAGATTGCTGCAACATCTGGGCCTGCATTAAAGCAGCAGTCCTGTTGGGGAAGTTCTGTGGTTGCTGAAATTGAAGAAGGGCTGCAGGATGCTGTTTGGAAGGATCTAAAGTCCTCATATCCTGAAGTGCAGCAGCTGCCATAGCTTGGTACATGTCAGTTTGCAAATTCAGCATGGAGGGTTCAAGCCTTGGCTGCATCCAAGGACTGACCCCAATTCCCTGGAAATTAAGAGACTGAAGTCCTCTATCCGTGGTGTCTCGAAGCCACAATAGTGGAGAATTCATGCCCAAATCTTCATCCTTCATGCCTGTTAGCATTTCATACATGGAAAATTTAGAGAGGGGCAATGAGAATTCAAGTTTCAATTGATGCATAAATGACAAAGTGACTTGGATATGTATATTTATCATTTAGAGTTGAAACTAAACTAGGATGACAGAAACATCTGTGAATATTCTCAACCCTACAAGTGACAAGAAGCATACCATGGAAAGAAGGCAGTCCTGGAGGCCACGGTCGTTTAAGCCTAAGTGGGAATGGAGACGGATACATAGGAAATGTTGTTAATGGCTCAATCTCCCAAAGGGACACTCTAGGTTGCCTCTCTCCCGCAGTGGATTCATCCCACCCAACCTGCAATTCAATTAAAAGCCATGAGGTTTAAGATATTTCATAATAAGATGGAAGCTAAATGATAACAAGCAACATATTAGGAGAAATTTAACATCTGGATATGTAAGTGCAGCATTAAACTTGATTATATATCTACAATAAGATATCATGAGTGCTTCCTCACATACCTTGACCGAGCGCCAATGTGAATTTGGCCACCGAACTGGATCCAAGTCACTAATGCCAGTTATTGTGCCCATGTATCTGCACAAGAAAGAAAGAATATATATTGCAATTATAAACATAAAATATATTACAAATTATATGAAGTTACTATAATGATATTTTTCCTGTCAATAAGAAAATATATCAAAGCAACTATATAGATGACCCCTGCTAGAGAATTATTGAGGAGCAGAATCAGAACTATAAATTTGAATTCCTGTCTATTTTATCTCATTGCACACTTGACCATAAAGAAAAAGCCAAACTAGTGCATGTGCAATTGATTTATGGCAATCTAAGATGAACAGACAAAGAAGCCCCCATACCTTATGCGGTATTTCATATGATATGAGTAGGTGGATGGCAACCACTTTAAGTTCATTACCTATGCTTCATGATCACATTCTAGATGCATATATGCACAAGTGAAACTAGCTTCTCTCATTTTTTTTATTTTAAGTTCGCAAGGATCAGATTAATGTTCTTTCTAGTAAATTTGGGCCCCTAACTTCATCTTGCCTAAGTGATTTACAGCATTTTACTTGAGAAAATCAAAGTAACCTATCCACACATGCCAAAAAATTATCTACAAATTTAGGCTAAAGCTTACGCCAGCTTGAAAAGGAAAACCATGCCCAACTTTTAAAGACAGATTTCTTTATTAACCTTAATTTTTTAACACGTCAAAGAAGTGCATATGCATGAAGAAAGCATTTAGCTACTATCATTCTCAACAACAGAAGTTTTGAAAACCTACCGCCTCACACTTGATTCCTCTGTTTCAAACAGCATCCTGAAGCGCATGCCAACTGAAACTCGTGTATGATACACAGCTTTAACATACTTTGCTAAGGGTATGACAAATTCTGACGGGCTAGCACTGAATTTAAGAAGAAAATATATAAATTGAAGGTATAAAATATTCAAAACTTTTGAAGTTTCACAATTCAGTACCAACAGTACCGTGGGTTGTAGAAAATAGTGAAACGACTATTTGTAGCAGCAGCATGAGCAGCAGCAGCAAGAAGCCCCAAATGCATGCTATCACTTGATAACACTGATGAAGGCATCACTGTTTGTGGTCGATTAGCACGTCGGATACCAAGCAGCAATTGATTCCTTTCATTCCTGTTGAAGAAAATAGACAAGAATTACATCATTTATAAGATATCATTATTGATAGTGAAATATGTTTAACACTACATCTGAAGCCCAAATACAAAAGCAAGTACAAATAAGAGAAATAAGAAGCAACTTTAGTCTTCAAGCGCAAACCTTGTGCATAGGACATAAACAGGAAGACCATCTTACAGTTATTAATCCCATCAAGAGTTCTTTACTTAAAATTAACCTAATAGGAATAATAAATGATATAGCTAAAACATGTTAACAAAAATAGCGCCCTATATTCTTCTAGATGACAAGATGTCATACAAGTCATGCAGCTTCCTTCAAAGAGAGATGTTAGTCAGCCATATTAGCACCAAAGGCCAAATACCAAATCAGACATGCCAAGAAAATCGGAAGGGGAGGAATAGAAAACTATTAATGCTGTCCTGACATTAGCCGTGAGCCACTTTGATACAACAAGGACTATAACCAGAAGAATAGAAAATTACTTACCAGATAAACAGCACTGAATCACCAGCAACAAGCCTTTTAGCACTCACAAAGACACTCCATCCTGTTGTAAGTAGATGCCTTTTGGGCTGGCCTGGAGGAAAAGAAGCCAAAGTTAAACAATATAAGCAGAATCTATAATTCAAATTTAAAGGTACACTTATTTCAAGCCACGGCAACTCCAAAAGCCTCTAACTGACAAGAACTTCCCACAATTTTTCAATAAAAAGTTAAAATTGGGGAGGGGAAGCAAGGAAATGATCCCAGCTTTAGAACTCACCTCGGAAGATATGTCTGAATTTCCATTCATTACCGTGCAAATCCCTTGCGATTAATTCTTGAGCAGGAGGTTGTTGGGAGAAGTCCTGTGGGTCAATATTACAACATTAAGAAATTCACAGATTTGTTAAATAACTTTGTTTTATGGTATGACTATAGATAAAGGTATACCAGTGTAGGAAACACTTTTTCAGCTGCCCGACGGGGAACAGAGAATCCCCCATGAGTGCTTGTGTCACTGGCTGTCAAAGTTTTACAGAAGTAGTTTGTTGGCTGTTTACTGGGAGTACCCAACTCTGCCGGAAGATATGCCTCCTTTTGCTCTTGCTGCAAAATAGGTCTAGTCAAAAGCTGAAGAGTGAACATATCTATATACCTAACAACCAGATACCAATTAAGATAGGGTATCATACAGGATTCAAAGGTTGTAAGGTCATCTGTGCATATACTTCATCGGTCTCAGCATCAGCCTGAATTAAAAACAAATAAAAATAAATTAGTGATGTAACAAAAAGAGAGCTCAAGAATCAGCATGCAGGAGAGTTTGAAACAAGAGCAAACCAAAATAAACAAGCCTTACATGCATAGTCACATTATGAAGTTGACATATAAGCTGGGGAGGTAAGCTTGGGTAGTTAGGGATATGGGCATCCACTTCCTTGTTGGTCGATGCAGCAACCTAAGCACAAAAGTACTAAATTAGGATTTGCAAGCAAGTAGCTTCAGGCAGAAAATAACAGAGAGATGCTAGTAAATAAAAATCTTTAAGTGCTGTATTTCAGGAGGAAGTAGAGCTAAGACATCTCTAAGTCTCAATCCATTAAGATACAGCAGTTCAAGGATAAAGAATTAAGCTTCAGTGCGATTTAAATGTACTTCTAATTCTAAACATGGGTCAGCAGATTGAAGAAAAGATAGAATAGTTCGTCCATCATTTTGTCCAGGCTGTACCATTGTTATACTAATCAATGGTGTAACAATGACCTCATCCACAAAATTAGCAGCGCCACAGAGGCGAGAGACGAGATCAGAGCCAATTCCAGTCAAAATATAGGCATATAAACTAAACATCACCTTCAAGCCTAGAAACTGAATATTAGTATTCTTAGTTCATTCATACCATAGGAAAAGAAAGCAGGCACATGGTGTCGACACAGGTTTTCTTACTAGAGCCAAGATAACACCATAATATTTTACTCACCTGTTCACTGTGACCTTGTGGAAAATAGACAACACGGCTTCCAACGGCTGGTAAAGAAACAAGAGGGCCAGCACATGCATGCCAAAGTTCTGAATCTGGAACTCTCTTTTCTCCTGCAAAAACCATCTCAATGTCATGAAAACGGAACAGAAAGGGTCATAATTATCACGGAAGTTTCTCACAGGACAAATTGGTTCTGGCATATAGCAAAAGGCAAGATCTTAAAACCAACAAACAAACAAACAAGCCACCAAGAAGAGATGAATATTCAATAAAAGAAGCCAAACTATATTTCTGATCTCTGAGTTATGGAAGAAAGAGGATAAACCAGAAACTCAAAAAGGCTAATTTTGCTACAGCCCCACACCCAAAAATTCAAAAACAAAAATTAATATCTAGGGACAAAAATAGATACTAAATTAGACCTTTTCAGTCTCTGCATATTTTCAGGGATCAGAGCTCATCAAAATCCAAAATATAATAACACAAAGGGCAAAAAGAGCACACGCATTATAATCCCAGAAGAATGAGGATGTGATAACTAGTTCAAGAAAACTGGAGAACAGAGGTAGAGAGAGAAGCAAAGGAGGAAGAATCTGCAAGAAGCAAGAGTATGTATACCTTCCTGAGGTGGAGGACTAAAACCAGCAGAAGAGAGTCTCATTTTGGCAAAATAGCAATTTCAAACCCAAAATCAAGTAGTCAAATTAAGCAACAAAGTTCTAACCCACAGAACAATCCTTTTCTTCTCTTGCTTTCCGCTGCACAATTTCATTCTTCTTAGCAATTTCCCCTTAACCAACCAAAACCCATTTCAAAATATACTCTTGAGATTAAATTAGCTTAAACCATAAAGGAAAATGCTCAGAAACCCAGAAGATTCCCACCCTTCAATCCTCAACCAAAACCAGTTTCGATACAAAAGACAATTGGTTTACGCCTCATTCGCTTCTTATCCTTCTCAACCCCCAACACCCCTGGTTGTTCCAATCTTCAACTGCAGCCTTCATGCCACAATCTTTTGAAAACCACAGATTATCCACCTGGAAAAGTAGAGTTTTTTTCTAGTTTCCAACCACCAAACTCGGGTACCCAACAAGACCCAGCAGCTAAAAAACCCAATAAACTTCAAAAGCCAATAGATCTCAGCCACAGAACAAAGAATCCCAGAAGGGTCTGGATCTCAATAAAGAAGGCAACCCAGTAAAGAGCAAATGGTGTAGAAATCAACACAAGCACTCCCAAGCCAAAGGCAGCAAATTGATGATGTAACTGATCACTGTTTCAGACTTGGGTTGGTTTATATTTTCATTGAGAAAATCTGCAAACAGTGTCCAAAATGGAGACTTGAAGCCCAGTTTGGCTCATTCCCACTCCAGTAACGGAAAATGGGAAGCAGAGCTAGGGGTTATGGTGGTGGCACTGCTTCTTCTATTTCTTTACCCTCTTTTCTTTCTCTCTCACACACACACTCTCTCAGTCATTCTCTCTCTCTCTGCTCCAATCAATCAGAACACAACCGCCATTATTTTTCGCTGTCTTTTTAAGAGGGAGAAAGAGTGTCAGATTTTTTTCTAGGGAGAGAAGGTTTCACAATTTTGCTTTATTATATTACTTTTCGTGCCCACGATTTCAGACAATCAAGGAGGGAAATACATCAGCCTCAAGATTCAGTATTTTTACTAAGCTACCCTCTTAATTATTTTTCCCATGCTATAATTATACCTTTTTTGCTAACTTCAGAAAAATAATAATAAAAGAAATGGAAATATATGAACTGCTCATCCCATGTTTGAATTTAGAAAAACAATTCAGAAATTAAATTTACATCCTAATATAAATTTTTTTGAGTAACTATCATCATGTGTTTCTTAATATAAATTTATTAGTTCTCACTTGCATCTATTCTATTGTACATATGCTCCACACCAATATGTTTTATTTAATTTAACAAGATCTTTAAAAAAAATAGAAAATTTTATTTTTTAGTCACTCAAATTAATAATAATTTTAAGTGTATTATTCAAAAGAAATTTAGTGGGTCATCATTGCTCTTAATTTTTCAATTTGTCCTCATTAATAATGACTGACTAGTCAATACACAATAATAATTAAAAAACAAAAAATTTGATCACTAATTAATAAAGGATAAATTTAAAAACTTAATGATAATTATGAAGTATTAGAAAATCTACTTTTAGTGACCCACTTGAAAATCTTAGTAATTTGAGTGAACTAAAAATAATTATTTCAAAATTTTAATCTTACAAATTACCAAAAGAAATTTAATCTTACACTCATATCATAATTTAGTCAGATTCTACTTTATATATATATATATATATATATATAATTTGTGATCAAGCGATATTAAGATTATTTTTAAGATTTTTAAATTTTGTATTTGATCTTAAAATTAAAGCTAAAAATACTAAAAAATTATGTAAATATATATGAGTATGCCCAAATATGCAATAAAATTATGTATAAGAAAAATGTTAAATACATTATTTGTGAGTCACTATTTCTTATGGATATAAGTCTAGATAAACCTAAGAGGTTGAGCCAAAAAAAATTTAAATAAGTTGAATAAAATATATAATTACAAAATTAAGTAAATTTATAATTGTAAAAAGAATATAAATATAAGAGTGGTGTGCCAACTGCCAAACACAAATAGAGGACCCCTTGAATTTAACAGGCATATGGAATCATTAGTCAGTAGCAAGTACAAGATTGTTGTGATCATTGCAATGGCTATCTGTTAGGAAGCACTCATGCAAAGCAGAGTTGGGCCACTTGCAAAACCCAACTGCAGGCTACTGATTTTGCCAATGAAATGTCTAAACTTGGAGATCAACTCTCAGTCCACTGGGAAGACAGGGTGTGAAAATTATATGTGCAAATTGCATGAAAATGATCATTTAACAAATAGGGGTAATTGGTGAAGTGTAGAACATCAGCAAAAGAAAAGAAATAAAAGTGTTAAATCCAGAATCTCTTATGTTCAGCCACAGGAAAAGCAGCAGCAGCCAGAAATCACTGAATAAGACTTCATAGTATATACTGTACAAGATCATAGGTTACCATGAAGTCCCATGATCCTATACAGTATATACTATATAGGACCATAGGTTCCATTTCTACATAAGACTATTTCAAAAAAGTATAAAGACCATTTCATACAAAATAGAAAAGTTAGTTGTATTTATATATAGAGAAGTAATATACAAGCACATATATATAGCATAGTTGATTTAAGTTATTTTAAATAAAATTAAGGTTCTAAATTTAAATATTTATTCTCTCAATAATTTTTCAGCTGCAAAATTTAACTTTAACTATATATTAAGAAAAACATTAGTACTTAATAAGTAGAATATTCTATTAGGAAATTCAGTGCATCAATGAACAAGAAATATATATATATATATAGTCTGTACATAAATAAATAAATAGTGACTATATTTACAATCATTCAAGCTAAAAAAATGCAATAAAGAGATTAACTTTATGATTGGAAGTCCACTCTATTGAACTAAAAAAGAGAATTTTAAACAAAAAATTTTAAATATCTAATTTTAAACAAAAAGAATTTGATGAGGAAGAGCTTTAGCTTAGTAGAGTGTGACATTCCTATCTAGTTCAAATCCTTTAATTGTAAATATAGTCATTATTTATCTATTAAAAAAATTAATTTTGATATATTTACAATATAAAAGATTTAATACAATCAATGATCTAGGCACCTATGTGAAAAAAAAAAATTAAAAGGATTCATTGAGTAAAAAATCTTAATTATTTTAGTAATGTGATGATTTTATATCATAATAATAATAATATAAATTTTTACACTAATGTGAATCAAATTTAAAACATCAAATTATTGAGAACATAAAAAGAAAGTTGTAGTGCAAATGCAAATAGATGGATGAGATATTTTAGTAAATGATTGGTGAATGCTTTGCTATGGTACTCCTCTTTCACTTCCTATTAGGTCCACTCAATCCATGGTTGTAGTGTTTAGAGTGGCTCTTATTAGATATTTCTGGCCACATTGTCTAGCATAGTTTAGGTACTAGGGACATCAATAACCACAAGGGACCATACAATAATATTAATAGCATTTGATTCTTTTTCCCCTATCTCTCATTCATTATATAAGGTTCTCAAGTAACATTGATTAAGCAATATCCTTAATAATTTTCCATCTTGTCTTAGGTTGTCCTGATTTGGTAAAGGGTTTTACAGTAACTTCTTGCTTTACTCCATTTTTTTTATGAAGCATTTGGTGCCACCAAACCAAACTTTAACAAACTAGAGGAATTGATTATTGAAATTGGAAAGTGGAGGACCAAAATTAACTTTTAGTAAATTGATAGACCAAATGTATATTAAACCCTATTGATTCTACCAATGAAAAGGCAAGGTCAAACACAATACACACAATAATATAATTGGTTAAAGTAATCTTTCACAATGTTTAGGTTTAATATTTCTTAATATTCACAACTAAAGATATAGATATAAATATAAATATATATAAAATACAAACTAATTTACCCTCATTCAAAATAGAAAATTTTTAGTCAATTGTAAAAATCTCCATTTAATATAAAAAAATTTAGTCAAAATTAGAAACTTTTCATATTAATTGAGAGTAATTTAATCTATATTATATTTAGACATTAAATAAAGTGTATTATTAACAAAATAGGACGTAGAAATAATAGCTCCTTATATATTTATAATATTTATCTAATGGCGAAAAAGAAATGCATGGATAAAACTATTTGTTTAGTGTTTGAAGATAATCAAAAAATAATAATTACAAAATAAGTGGTAATATGGTAATATTGCCACTTCAACACCCTAACATTGAAAAATATTGCCACATTAACACAATTCCATTAGGGTAGAAATTCTATCAATTAAGATTTGTATTGCTCCAACTGTAAAAAGTACAATGATAAATTATTATAAATAGAAGAAATGGACCAAATTAAACCTTTTCAAGAATTAGAAAGATTAGCATTGTATTTAAACCAAAAGTTACCGAGAAACATATTTCAAAGGAAAAGACAGAACATTTTTTAACTTGGAAAGCAATATTTTAAAAGGCATTATGGGGAAAATGAAGTAACTTATTTGATACATAAAATGAAAATCATGGAATTGAAATAAGAATAAAATGGGCTAGAATGGCATAGTCTTATGAAATCAATGTAGAATGAAATTAGAATGTCATAAGGGACATAAATGCCCCTTATTAGAAGTATAATTTTATGGGTGTTAGACACGTAGATGAGTTATACTTATTACTTAATAAGGGTATTTTATGTTATTTTGTACAAATAATGAAGATATGTTTGATACAATAAGCATTAATTGTATTTCATTCATGGAGCATGGAATCAGCAATGAAATCACCATTCCCATCTCTCAAAGTGGGAATGGTGATTCCTTACTTCTCGGAAATTAAGCATGAAATTAATTGTCATTTCATGCCTTATTTGTTTTTGCTCTCAAACATGGAAATGTTCATTCCATAGAAAAAAAAATATAAAATGAAATTACCATTTTATGTACCNCATAGAAAAAAAAAATATAGAATGAAATTACCATTTTATGTACCAAGCATGCACTAAGAGTGTGTTCAAACACTTTTTAAATAGAAATGAAATTCAAAACCAAATGGCCTTTAGCTAAGTGATATTGACTCCTTAAGGTTTGTAAATTTTGTGTTTAAATATATAATCGTAACTAAAAGTATCAAAAATTAAAATTAATTCAATTAAAAAACATATTTACAAATCTTACCACTTTAAATCCTAATAATTAAAAAATGACATTTTTTTGCTCAAGATAAAATATTTACATCTCAATGTACATTTACATATATTTTTAAGAAACTCTTATATGAGAAAGATAATATATTTAAGTCGTCAATAATACTACCATAATAACACCACGACCACTAAGAGTAAATACATTAAAATTTGATCTCGGATCATGAAAACCTTTTCAATCTTAATGAGCTATTGCTCAATCTGGGTAAAAGCTTGTCATTTATTACATGCAAAATAATTTGCAAACCAAATAAATTCTTTACTAAAGATGATTTTAAATAATTTTTATAAGAATTCATTTACAAAAAAAAGAACGCAATTCTACAATTTTTTTTCATACACTACCTAAATGTCTTGTAAATCCACAAATAAAACAAAAAGCAGCACAATTATAAGATCACATATGNGAAAAAAAAAAAAAAAAGAGGATTCTTAAAGAGATTGTTTAAAGAATATTCAATCAGAAATGGGTGTCCTGGCCAAAAAAAAAAAAACAAAAATTAAATAAGAGGAGAAATGATAATGAAGATAAAGTTATAAAACTAAATGTTCACCCATAACTAACTTCTCGAAATGAGATATGTTTTTCTTCATTTTCATTCTTCTGATATCCTCTTTGCTTTTCTGTAAATAGTGAAAAAACTGTTTGCACACTACTTGTGTGTCATATTAGCTTACATATCTAGTTGATAACATTTTTAGCCATAGAAAGATAAATATAGATTAATATAATTAAGTTTTTTTGTATACAAAAAAATTTAGGATAAGAAGAAGTTATTTCAATTTAAAATCAAATCATGTTATAAACCTCAATAAAGTTTTATAGTGGTATTTACATATCGCCTATTAAGAAAAGATAATTAGTCGCGGGAATCAAATTTAATTCTTACAAGCAAAGTGCTTTGATTTTTACCAACTAAATCAACCCACTCACAATCTAATTGAATTTAAATTATAACATATGCATCAATAAAGGTGATTGCTAAGCTGCTCAAGGAGTAGTACTACTCTACTTAGTTTTGGTGAGATATATCTTCTGAAATTAATATAATTACGAAGATTTCAAAAAAATAAATCATGTAATATGAGTTATATTTTAAAAATAGTTAATAGAATTTAAATTTAATTATATAAAAATTACTATTCTTGATTTTTTTTAATTTGACACTTTTTCATTTATCATTTTATTTATGTATTTATTAAAAATAACTTGTTCTAGGTACATTAAGTGATTTATTTTTTTCAAAATTTTATAATAAAACTAATTTTTTTTTATTTGATACAATAAAACTAATTTTAAAACATGAATCTCACGTAACCCCTCAATAAAAATAGTAGAACAGCACTAGTTCTTTTTAAAAAAAATAACATAATTCACCGTCCATGAAGATAAGCAGATAAGAATTTTTTTGGCCTTGATGTAAAGATTACTCACGTAAAGATAAGTCCCATGGGATTAAAATATGGAATCTTGTTAATCATACGGACAGAAAATGATTGTGTGTTGTCCAAGAAGAAAACGATGAATCCCATCCACTGGTTGAGGAAAAAAGTAGGTCCCAACGGGGGAAAAAGAGTCTCATGATGAGACTTGACATGCATTTCTACAGTACTTTTCTAATGGTCGCTGTCATGTCGTACGGAGAAAAAACGACATACGCAAGGCCATTACCCCACGCGTTTTATTGCTCCGACCCTGAACAGTTGGTGGTATCCATGTAATTCCCAAACTTGATAGTGACCATGGGTTGCAGAAACTTGGAGCTACTCATCTCGTTTCCTTACTTTCTCTCTCCTCTTATGTGTCGTTTCTTGGTCCTCTTTTTCTTTTTTCTTTTTTTTTTTTAAAAAAATTATATATATATATATATATATATATATATAGTTTAAATATACTACAAATTTTTAAAGTCTCAACAAATTTTGAATTAGATCTATATAATTTTTTTTTT